>WBMZ01002174.1:150601-176998 GCA_013400975.1 Atrichornis clamosus | reverse complement strand
CTCTTGTGGGTGCCTGGCATCCATCCGGGGTCAACCTACGACACTTTCATATATCTTAACATATGTGAACACTGAATAGAAAATATATTAGGCAATTTTTCAAGTGATGTTGTAAGTGGTTTAGCGATATCTCAGTCTTGAAGATTGTGTTCAACTTATTTTTATGATTCCAAAGGTACTTGGAACATGCTATAAATTCAACTGAAATAGTAACCAACTTTTCATCTGTATGGGCCCATGTAATGGACCACTAAAATCCCATGACATCTGAAGAGACACAGAGATGGGTGTTTCAACATTATTTCAAGAAATATTGAGTATCCAGACTGAGGAAAGTAAAAAATTTGGTTTTACATCTACAATCACATCTCAGCACCTAGGAACCTATCAGTGCTAGCAATACTGTCACTAGCTGGTATTAATTCATATTAATTAACAGCACCATAGCTAGCCACGGAAGCAGGACAGAAATAGTATTGGTCACCACTGTGTGGCTTAGTATGAAACTTCATGCTGTACTCTCCCCAAACACTTGTGTAAACTGCAGTTCTTCTAAAAGTTATACTATAATTCTCTCTTTGATAACCACTCAGGAAGACTAGCACCAGTGATTATTAGCATGACTACTCATCAGTGATTTGTAATGGTAGTTTCTGGTTTCTTACAGCTCTAGAACACTAGACCTCCAAGTACACTTGGAGCCAGACGACAACATGGCCAGGCTCAAGAATGCCAAGTCTCATGACCATACCTTTATTCATTCTCCTTTTTGATTTGGCCTAAACATAGTATGAACTCACAGCTTTGTTGCTGGTAAGAAAGATCTTGAATTGGGAAACTTTACTAATTTAATTTGAGCCACATTAGCTTTTAATTACTGACTCATGTCTGAGAAACACAGACTTGAATTGTCTTAACTCCCCTTCATCTTGACGCACATTGTGCCCAGTCTCTTAAGCCTCCACTGCCCAAACCCTGCTATTTGTGCCCAATACAAGACTTCAAAACTAAAAGTGTCTGCTGTGTATCGGGCTGTAGCACAGTTGGCTTTGTTAGGCCTGTTCCAGGCATTTCTTAGTGAACCTGCACTGAAAGAAGACTGGAGCTGGCATTAAAGTCCTGACAATCTTCCCTTACTCTGAAGTGGTCTGGAGCTCAGAATATGAGACAATGTGGACTCACACTTGACTGATAAAGAGAAGGTATTCTTGTGTAGTCATCTTAGCTCAGCAAGGAAAGTCTAAGTTCCATGGACTGAAAAAATCAGCCTAAATTTTCTTCACTATTTTAGTTCCCTGTATTTCCCAGAAACACTATCTGTGAGCAACCATATATATTTTAAACAACCCACAATTTTCTAGAAATCACTCAAGGAAATGTAATAATTATAATAACATTATTCAAAGGTGCACATTTTGTCTGGAAAACATCTTATGCTTGATTCTGACTCCACTAATGACTATTTTTCAAAATGCAGAATAGGAAGTGACATTTAAAAGTTCAAAACTGAGGATGCATTTTAAGTGCTTATGCTTGTGCATAATTTTTAGATTGTAGGAGATAAAATAATGGCATATTGTGCAACATTTATGTATTTGGTTTTTTTGTGCTGGACTGCTTGGTAGAAAAATAACTTGGTTGTAGATTTTTTTTTTTCAGCTGGTGTGAAAGAGATGCTAATGAAATCTTCCCACAGGTGCAACTATAGTGCAAAGTAAGACAGCTGAATTAAAATGTAAGTAACAACTTTGTATTTTTTAATTTAATGCTAAATACTTGTTTCCTCTGCTTCTTTTAGTGCTTAATGTTATACAGGGGTTTTTATCCCTGTAGTGACTGCAGTTATGTAAATTAATGAGTTAAATTTTATTCTACATTCATCCCATTAATATATATTAAATGCAAGAAATTAATGTAGTAGCATTTTCCATCATGATTTTTGGAGAATTGGAAAATCTTTATCTGAAATGACCCTAAAAGTGTCTCCACTTGCTGGCAGATAAATTCTGTGAGACATTTGATTACAGCAACACTGATGCAAATGTGGAACAAATGCAAGTAGATTAGTGACTTTAATGACCAGAAGATGACCCTGACTGTAGCAAAAGATTCAAGTACTACCAAAACCCAGATCTCAAACTTCCTTACTAATGGGAATGTAACTTTAAGGAAATTCAGACTTAAATCCAATCTTGTAGATTCAACTTCACTTCTAGAGATAGGTTATGATACAAATACAAATCTTGAAAGTCTAACTGGAATCAATATTTAAAGCTTCTTTCTGAAACACACAATAGAATAAATAGCTCAGTATATTCTTAAAATGTATTGATGATAATTTTTTAAGGGAATAGGGAGGCAACATGAAGAGTAAAAATAAATAGAATGAAGAATAAAACTGGCACAAGAATTTTATGCATTTACTAAGCACAGTTAGGTTGTAAATTACAAGAAGGTAAGGTTTATAACAACAACTTTCTCATACCAAGTTGTTTAAGACTGAGATGGACCAAGTCAGCAGTTGTAAGTGTTGTCAAGTGTAGTATACTGGATTCACTGACATGGGAAATTCTTTCTGCTTTAATATTTCAGTTCAGTGAGTGAAGGTAATTATAAAGAGATAATATTAAGCTGATTTTTTTTTTCTGATTTAAAAATGGAGTAACATAAGAATTTGAATACTGAAAGTAATTTTTGTGAAAGTACTTATTAAGAAAAAGGGTTGAAAAGAAAAATAATATACTTTGGAAAGCTGACCTAAATAAATCAAATATTTAATTTCTCTTGGGAAAAAATTATGCAGCAAAAAGGAAATACAGTAAGCTGACACTCACTAAAAAGTTCTAGGCATACAAAAGCCAATTAATTCAGTCCATAGAAGAGTAAACCATAAGAGGCATATTTGACTGCTTCAATAGTAATTTGATGACACTGAAATCAAAACGGTCATTCACAAAGTAGAAGCAATCATATATTACTAAAGATGAGTATGAAGCTATAGGGAAAGCAGTCATGTAGTGATAAAGTCAGAAAGGTTAAGGAGAGAAAAGAGTTACAGTTGTCTGAGAACATTAAAACCATAGAGGTTAGAGATGATAATAATGTACATGCTAAGAAGAAGAGAAAAAGAAAGTCCAATTCCATTACCTATCAGGGAGGGATAGTGTTCAAGTAGACTACTCTTAAGAGCTAAAAAATTACAGTAACCTTTTAACCTTTGTTTTCTACAGAAAATGTTATGACCAGATACTCAACACACATACGAATTAAAAGAAAAATAATTGAAAGGATAGAAATAAATACCAGAAGAAGGAAAGAACAGATTAAACCCAATTCTAATCAATTATTTAAAGATAAAGATCTGATTTTACCCATAAATCCTGGGGGAAAGAAAAGACACAACCTAGCTTTGAATTTTTATTCTAGAATTCTATGGACATTAGAAAAATCCTTGGGAGAAAGAAAACACTGAGATAAAGACATGGTATCTCTCATTAACAAAGGGAGGAAAAGCAGTATCTGGGGAATCACAGATCAAACAGTCTAGTTCTGACATTTGAGAATACACTAGGAAAATATTTAGACATTATTTATATATTTATTTATAGGAAAATAAAACACTAAATATCCCAACATGTATTTCTTTATAAAAGTAGGTATTGAAACAATCTAATTCCCAACTTAGTAAGGAGAGTTAATTTCATAGGTAGAAAAGAAACAGCAGGTATGGCACTCCATTGACTTTACACAATCTCCTAATATTTTCTTTATAAGATTTTTATAAGCAAACAGTGGAGAAATAATGGATTGAAAATAATACCCCTTAAAAAGATGCCTTCTTAAAATATGTTTACTTGAAGAACACCTGTCAGTGTTTCTAGCTTAATTACAAATATGACATCACTGGGGTCTTGTCTGGCTACCTGGATTCCCTGGATCTTTCTTGTGTGCTTTAGCTGCTGATAATTTAGGAAATGTGACATTTACTAGACTATTTGTAGCAGCAAGATGAAACACATACTCTATTAAAAAAAATCCTTTTCTCCATTAAGCTGTCCATTTGAAAAAATTAAAGTCTCTTACTTTTCCCTACAATTTGTAGAGACAAAAAAGTGCAATACTTTCGTTGCATAAAATTCTTAACACTTCTAATACTGTATTATGTAGGGCTCAACATCCACTTGGTATGAAGATCAAATAATCATTTGGTCTTGGTTAGTTTTTGCTACTAACTTTCAGAAAGATTTGTATTCTTATTCATGTAATTTCTAATTGCACTAGAATGAGAATTTCTTTATAGTGGTTGTGGGAATTAAGTTGATAAATGTACATTCAAAAGAAAATTCTTGTCTTCTCCACAGTCCACATGATTCCAACCACTAATTAGTAATACTGAATCTAAAGAGACCAGAGCTTTTATCTTCCCTTACTGCTCAGTCTTCAGCCTCTTCAGATCTGCCAGTAAAATTTCCAGTTATGGTCTGTACACCTGTCCATGAGGGAGGCAACTGTGAATGACAAGGAATTCAATATTGGACAGCATGGGGGTATCTATAAACTGCTGATATTCTAACACCACTGAACTTTGAAGGGGCAGCCCTGGGCAAATGACATCAGACGTCATTGCCTTAGTCCTGAGCAATACAATGCCATTATTGTAAAATATTCCATACTTGATAATCAACTGATTCCATAAAGTTGCATGTGTTACAATATTAAATAGAATTTTCTATAGAACTTAAGTCAAATGCATCTTGAATACTGGCATATCTAATACTACTTTTACGTGCTGTGATTTAATCTTTCTTTTCCATACAGCTTAACCTATGATCTGAAAACATAAAATTCCAGAAAGCTTGGGGGGGCAAAAATAGTATTTGCTCCAGTTCTGTTACATTTCTTTTTTTGTAAGTATACTCTAAGAAGTTCTAAGTCCTCCAAAAGAAATAGCTCTATTCTGTCAAGTTGCTGCTGAATAGTTTAGTTTCCAGCATGCTTGGGTTTGGTTTGCTCCAGACCTACATGCGGATGGAATTGCACTTCTGTGGAGCTTGTAGGTCAAATCAGGCATGCCAAGTGAGTTTAGGCACTTACATGATTAGTTCACCAATAACCTAAAAGAGATCAGTGCTTTGTATTAAGGCAACTGTTATCTGCCTGTATTCTGTTTTAGCAGTTTAAATCCTTTCCTCGGCTTTGAATATTAATCCTTACCTCTCTAACTGGGTTATTTTGCTCTGAATTAAAGTAAAAACTGAATTGTTGTGCTGCAAATATACCCTTCGCATATTGTAAGACATGTGAGAGTTTTTTTTAATTGTTTGTTGTAGAAGAATTACCATGGAAAATTCTGAATTATTCTATGCATGGGAGAAAGTCTTTTGAGTTCATCTAATTAATTGTAAAATGGTAAAGAAGATAAGAATGTGTTACAGAAAGCTTAAATGTTTTCAACCTCTCTTTTGAAAGATTAGCACTTGCATCTCAGTGTGATAAAAACAATTCAGGTGCAGACAAACCCTGAAGAGCTCTTAAATACCTAAAAAGACGGGAAATCAATAAGGCCCATAATTATTGGCACATAGATTTAATGAAGTGTAAAACTTTGGTGTTACAACAAATTAAATCTCCATTATGTCCATTGATAAGAACAGAAAACTATTAAGAAAAAAAATACCATCTTTTCTCATGCAGCTAATTCAGATTTATTTTTAATGCAAGAGATAGCTGAAGGAGACTTAAAACAGCAATTTAATGGGAATTTAAGACTTATTATGAAGCAAACCTAAGCACTTTTTAATACTTCCCAAATGAATATAGAATTTTAAACTAGCAACAAGCTTCACTGAAAGGACATGGAAATTAATATGAAATGTATTACAGGCAGGTTAATTGGGTTCATTTCATGAAAACGTATTTTAAATTAGCTAAACATATCTTTTTCTTGATAGCGTAAAAGGTCTGAAGCTACTGCCATTGAGCTTGATTCTGAGATGTAGAAGAATCTGACTGATAGCAGTGGGAAGTGGGAAGCTGGCAGTTTACATGTGGATCATAGAGAATTCACAAAAGCATTTGTTGTCCATGGAGAATGAATCAGAGAGCTTTGACAAATATTTGCAGTAGAATGAATGTCCTTCTTGTCTTAGTCTATGATTACTGCTGGATAAGTCTTCCATTTATTAAAGGTCTTTCGTGTTTTCATAAAAACCCAGCTTTTGAAAGAGATAATATTATTTCTTGTGACACTCTTGCACATATATTTCCTTGTATTCCACTAAAATGTTAGCAATTAATTTAGTTTCAGAGATGATAACACACTGTAGAACAAAAGCTAATAATCTTGAATAGTATATTACTCATAACTTATTCTATCCATGCATCTTCTCTACACATACAATCTGTCTACATGCATAATGATACCTAAATATTGTAGAATTAGATAAAGCACACCTTGTACATTGAAGAAGTAATTATATAGCTTAGATATTATCTAAGAAACAGAATGGCATAATCAAAAGACATACACATTTAGCTATCAATTTAAGTAAACTGCAATACTAGGGAAACACTTGAATTTGTGTACGGGCAGAACATATAAGCTGTTAGAATAAAGTATGCAAAACCCCTCAGTATTTAAATAGTAGCCTACAGAGGATCTGCATAGTCTTCACGTAGGAATCTCACCTCTAAATAGTTAACCCATGTTCTCAATTTTGATTCAGGACACTTTTCTTGATTATCATTCCCCCATGTGCTGAGAAATGCCCTCCTGGTGGTGGCTGCTGTCCACATCTTTCTCAGTAGCTGCTTGTTAACCCCTTGGCAGAAGAACCCTATTTGCCCATTTGCAGCTTGACTTTCTGTCAAGCTTTGGAAAAAAAAAGCAAAAAACCCCATCATTTGGACAGCAATTTCCCCTTATGCATGAGAAAAAGATGGAGAGAGGTAAAAATGATGATGAGCTGAATTTGACCTGAGGCCAGGCTAGAACATGTGTTTGATGGTCTTCCAAGCATATTGAGAAGATGACAGTTAAACACTGTAATTATAAAGATCAGTATTCCTAGAATCTCTTGTTTGTTATTTGCCATATTTTTTGACATTTTAAGTACCTAAAATAAGTTGCATGGAAAACCAGAAATCATGCTTGCACCAATAAAATGTTTGAGGACACACTGAGGGAAACCCTTCTGCTTGCACCATCTCTTAATCAATACCTGCTGTGGGGTTTGAAACTACTTGATTCTGACAGAAACCTGAGGGACAACAGAGATGGGAGAGAAGTCACGCCTCAAGAATGAATCACTGCTGATCACAACAAAAATCTATTCCTATGGAAAATCTACCTTTTTCTTCTGAAGTATATGATTTATTGTTGGAAATTGCCTAACTAAAGGCATGTAAACCCCAAAGATACACTGTGTGATTCCTGTGAAATCAGATTTAAAATAAGAATAGAGACTTTTTCTGAGCTTGTTTAGGTGGAAAATTCACATTAAACATCAGCCTACAACTTTCGTGAAGCTTTTCCCTCCAGAGCCAGCAGTGGATGTCTCTACATATCCTGTCCTATGGTAGATCTTACAATATAACTTACATTGATTTCATAGTATAGAAATAGCAAAAGAAAATTTGGGCAGTTTTTGTTGTTGTTATATTTTGTCATTCCTAATAAAGAGTCTATGGTAAACCATAGCTCTAGGAAAATCTTAAATCTTAAATGGCTGATGCAGACTTGGACAGTGATTAACTATTACCTAGAAACAATAAAATAGAATAGACTTTATCTTTTTCTACTTGGAAAACTGGTCTCCTGAAGCCAGTGTAGGACAGACATTAGGAAAGCAAAAATAAAAATCTAATTTTAATTAATTAACAAATTAATTTTATGCAAAATGAAATAATTTATTCACAAAATTTTGCTGGAGAAAGGGACTACTTGCCATATTTTAGATAATCTGTCTTTACCTATTTAATTCTGAAACTCCAGATAATTTTATAGAATGTCATTTGATAAGTCAGGATTCAGAACAATCAATAATATTGATATTTAGCTAGAAGTATAAAATTAGAATAGAGTTGTGTCTGATCAATAACAAAGTGATTGGATGAATTGTAACAAATCTTCTGGCCTAAAACATAGGAAGGTAGCTGTCACAAGGTGTCTGATCATGGACACAGCCTGACCAGTCTTTGCTCTCTGACAGTTGCCAGACAAGGAAAGTTCTGACAACTCCATAAAGGGTTATTTTCTGCAGGAAAGATAAAACATTTCAAGTCTTAGCTTAGTTTTTCACGTATCGTACTATTAAGCCTAATATTCCTAGTTTAAATTCTTTTTTCTCAATAAGCATGAAAACTAAATATTCCTATTAATTATTCCCAAAGGGGTGTTTTCTTTTTCTTTCATGCTCACAGATACTCTAATTGCAAAATATACCAGGAAATATGTCCTAGTTATTTATCTGCCATTAATAAAATATAATTTTATTAAAGAACACAAAAGAATAGGGCAAGTCAGTGTGGAAACCAAGAGAGTTTTGGAAGAATTGAAAAGAGTTATATTGGTCTTCTTGGCCAGAAGTTTTGTATGTTTTCTTTCTTCTTTACTTTGTCTTCCTTGTTTTTGAGAATTTCTTTCCATCTTTTCTCATGAAGAAAAACATTCATACAGACGCATTTTTAATCGATTTAAAAACAGCCACCAGCACTTACTAGCCTTCAATTACTATGGTTTCCTCCTATATAAAACATTTATTGCTGTTTTCCTTTTGAATACACTAATCATAAAAGGAGGACTTGTTTTTTGTTCCAAGAGTACTTGTTGTTAAGTCTTAAGACTTAAGAGGACTTGGTTTTTTTTCCCAAGTCTGCCTGTAAGCTTCATCACTATGTCTTTCTCAGTACCATAATTTTTACAGCTGTTCAGCTTTTACTACATGCTATCCTGGCTGCAGGTGCCCTGGCAGTGGCACTGGCAGTGGGGGCTGCAGGGGCCCTTGTGAGGAGAGATCTGAGGAAATGTGTTTAAGATGGGAAATAACACCAGTGAGTAAAGAAAAAAAAAACTGGGAAACAAGAAAGGGAACAAGAGGAAACTTGTTAGAGCACATTAGAGAGCACATTTAACCAATGTGACAACTGATTTTAGGTAGAAACAGCAGAGAACCATTGTAGGGTCTGTTTGTAGCCAACCTCTAAATATTTTCACATTGATGTTTACAAGTCCATAGGTATAAATAGTACTTTTCTACTGTTTGTTTTGCAACAACTATTTGCTAATGTATTTGAACCAAATTCTTCTGTGATCCTGACTGGGAGAAAGATGTGAAATCCAGCTCAATTGCATGCTTTGCTAGCATACAACAACATAAATAGGTCAGACAGTAGAGATTTTAATTGAATATATTCCCAGACATTGAGGTCAAGGGAAGTTTTATCTGAAAAAGGCAGATGGGACATTCCTAAAAGATTTTTAAAATAATATATTTTTAATAATATTTTAATAATAATAATAATAATAATGAAGCTTAATAGGTGATCCATAATAAATTTTCACTGTAAAGCATACAATTCTAAACAGGATTTTCTTTTCTTCCAGAGTTTAGTCTGTGGTTTACTACCTGTCTGCTTCTGAAATGCCATGCTGTTAACTTGCCTTTCCCCAGATACAAAATATGCTAATCTTGACCTATTGCCTGTTAGTTTTAATAGTATCTTCCTATTAATCAGTTTTAACTTTCCTTCATAGTTTCTGTACAATTGCATACTTCCTTATTGCAACATTATAAACAAAGTATGTAAGCAAATATTTCATTAAACATTACCTTTATTTTCACAACTACCTTAGAACAATTGAACAGGAAATTGCAAAAATCACAAAAGAATATGATTGATACTTATTTTGAAGCACACCTTTTATAACATTTCCTAGATTGTTAATGCTGGACTACTATCAGAAACAAAATCTGTCCTCTGGACAAACAGGCAGACTTGTAGCAGGTTATGTTATTCATGCTTTTCTACCATTTCATTGTGTAGTAGATCCAGGGTGACTTTAGGAACAAATAAGCAAATTTAATTCTGCACATACAGACTTAGTATCAAGAAAGCCCAGATGGGACTAAAAACCAAATCAAGCATATAAATTCAAGTCAGAGATTTGACTCATGACAATTGAACTGGAAACCATAACCAAATTAGTAAAGGTAGTGGTTTTCATTTAATGGAAATTTCATGTAAAACCATCTGATACTGCTTTTAATCCCACCATTAGATAATATTGAAAAATTTGATCTATAAATGTGAATGAAATAGGATATAGATATTATTTTCAAATTTATTTTTCAAATGGTAAACATCAAGAAAGCTAAGATGAAAACATGATATTCTTTAACATTGTTTCAAGCAATATTTTACCAAAGAATACAGAAGGTATGTTTCAGGCAATGGACAAACTTGGTGGGAGAGTGCAAAAAGGGCCTTCCTGTTCAATAACTTTGAATCCTCTCCACTCAATTTTAATTTTCTGACATCATCTAGTAAATAATTTATTCAATTTTACTTGCAACATGGTCATATATATATATATATTTTTTTTTAGTAAATGACTTCTCAATATGTTATTTTTGCTAACCAGAGTCGTATATAACCGTATAATTATTTATAGGACTCCAAGTACAATGAGCTTATTAAAGCATATATAAAAAAAGATTCAAAATTCTTCCTGTTTTTAATCTGTTTACCAATGTTACTCTATCAATCTACGTCAGAATGGATGCACTATAAGTAGTAAATTTTCCAGGGAGTAGACAAACAAAGACCATCTTGATTTTTTTTTTTAAGTCATCATAATAGGTCCGTTCTTCATTCTGTGCATACACTGCACTACCAGAATGGCTAATGGGAATAATGCATGTTCATACCAAGAAGAATATTCCCTAAAGTATTTTAGCCTTTTTTTATGAAAAACATAAAAAAGACATGACTCTTACAACTTTTTTTAAAAGATGACTCTGTTTGAACCTTTGCAGAGTAACCATACTCACACTAATACTCTACTGTCATCCAAACAAAAAATAAAAAGCACAGGCAAATGGAAAAAAAAAATCTATTGAGCACTTACATAATTATCACTGAATGGCAATGCTAGGTACCTGGGGCTAGCTGTATATTTTGCCATTCATTTTGTGTGGTTATTAATTTTTTTAACTATTCATTGTTATAAAAGTTTCAAACACAAAAACGCTGTAACTTCTATTGAGATTTTTAGTCATGTCTCAGAATACACGTTACTCCATGAGTAAAAGACCATTTATTATAAACAAAAATGTGTTTTGTAGGCATTGTAATTTTTTAAAAAATCTTCACAGTAGTTGCATTTCCCCTCACTTTATGTCAGTGCACATGGCTTCAGGTGTCATAAAATAAAAAGGATTATCTGGAAAGTCTGCAGGTAGATATTTGGATCATGAAAAAATGCCTTGTTTTAAAGTAGTTGCTATTTGAATTGTAATAAGCTTCAATTTCATGTAAAATATTTACACAGATATTTAAGACCACACTTAAAAAAATATTATGGTGTAGCTGTTTGCATTAATGCAATTTATTGCAAATTTGTTGTAAAATTTCACTAAAATCTAGCCCTGCTTAATTCTAATACACTGCTTAGCATTAAGTTTTGTTCTTTTTATTCAAATCCTGGCTACCTAAGTCATTCCTAAAACCCCTCACCCTGACAAACTTCAGAAAATTAATCAGCAGTTAATAGATTTAATCAGAGTAGAGGTAAAATTTGTTCAAATGTTGATGTTACATGCTTTCATGACAATTTTGTGGTCTCAGCCTATGTGTTTCTCTTTCCCAGCTTCAGGTATCAGCCTCTTTTCACTATTCCACTAACAAAGGAATTCCAGTATGGAAAAAACAGAGTACTTTTGAATGTTATCTGACCACATGAAGGAAAGTGAATTTTTGCTCCACTTAGAATATAAAATTAACTGTCTCATGACACATCATTTCCTCTGGCAGACAGGTTTTCAATTACAAATACAGAGAGGTGTCATAAATGTAAGTTATGTTCCATCTAACAGAAAAAAAAGATGGCTAATCATGGGCAAAAATTATATTTGGAGAGCTAAAATATTTATTAGAATATTGATCAAACCTCTTCATAACTTGAAGTTATTCTGGTATAAAAAATGTACTGGGTTTAACTCCTAGTCCGCTTGCTTAAATTAAGTGCAGGAAAATGCCCTTAGGGAGTGCTTGGGCTTCCTAGAATGCAGAGGGATCTCTCTGGGGCTGTAAAGATGATATTGAACATTTTTCATGACATGTTACTTCTAGTTGTTTCTGGAACAAATGCCAGAGGTGAGGAAAGGCAAGGTCTCAGTAGCCCTTCAGCTGGTATAAATTAGAAACCATCTCAGCACTGGATCAACCTGAAGAGTTGGAAAGGTCAGGAAAGTTGGAAGATGTCTTTACTGCTGTCTGCGACTTTGTATTTGAGTGGCACCAAGAATGTCTGAGCACTGAGCAAAAATTGGGGCATGTCTTCAGAGGTTATTGAATATTTTTATTAATTAATAGGTTAAATGCATTTCTATCCTGACCATAGTACTTTGGGTTAGAAATCATTAATGCTATGAATTACTGACCTCTACTGTGATAGTTAAACTGCAGTCTAATTCCATGGTGTTTTCTGATCCCAGAGTTTGGACCAAAATTGTAAAATTTTGCTCCATGATCCTCTCCAGATTCTACTTGAAACAATGACATTCTAATCCACAATGATTATATATATATATAAAAGTATGATATTTTTAAAATAAAATTTGTGTTTATGCTGTACCATGTAATCCCTTTGCCCACTCAAAAATTCTGCTCAGCATTTCATGTACAATAATAAAACATCCCATAGCTGTCTGCTATAGTTTCCAAAGTCCTTTAGGAATAATGTCAGAGGACATTACCATTTGATTGATGTTGCTAGAAAAATATTGCTCCTTTTTGACAGCATTTAATGATTCAGGTCACTAGCCTGAACCATACTCAGTGGCTTTATCAAGTACACTAAACCTTTCTTCAAAGAGAGTACAAGAATGTGAGCTTTTTCTTTTGAAGGAAAATATGAATCCATCTCAGGCACTTATCTTTCATACCTGCACAAGTCTATATGTAAACAAAGTAAAACTACAATAATCAGTTCAAAACTGCTTTGTTTATTTGTACTCATAAATGTTCTATAAAGAAAGCAAGCAAATAATGCACTCAGGGGCATACGAAGAAGATATCACAAAAAAGAAAAAGGATTTACTTCAGATCTTTTATGAATTAACTTTTACTGAGGTTCTATGTCTGAACAAATAGAGCTATAATATTAACAGTAAATGCCATTATTACTATGAGTAGAGAATTATCAAAATATTTCTTATAACTATTAGGAAATCAACAACACCTAATTGCAAAATTAGCTGTTTCTCTCAAATAGTGAAATATAAACCTGTTGCTTTCTAAAATACACTACTTAATAATTGAAATTACTGCCTTTGGCTTCTTATATTTTGAAGAATTAACTAGTTTCAGTTAATTCTGAGGCAGGTCATTCCTAGAAATACCTGATTTTACACTTATGAAAGATTAAAGAACTATCATTTGTATGCAAATACTGTTAAAACAGTTAAATGAAAGACAATTCAATTTTTTTTTCTCTCTTGAATTTTAAGGATAATTGATTCTGCCATATGACAGATTACAATTTTAGTGTCACAGAACACAGACCTCAGACACCACTGAGTGCTTGTGTCATAGCTCAGTCAATTCCTATATGATATAAATCAACATCAGAGACACTAAAGCTACATGTAACTACATTAGCTAAAGATCAGAGCTTTTTATTCACCAGGATGTCTGTCTCATTTTCCAAGCGCTGCTGATTTCACCTCAGGTAAAGGAATTCTGTACAAATTCACATATTATAAATAAAAAGTGTACTCCGAAATGCTCATGACATTGAGATTCTGCTGGCCACGTGAAGGTGGTGGCATGTATACATTCACATGTCAACTAGGGATCAGCTCACTTGCACATTAGTTATCTATTGTCAACTGAAGTTCCCTCGAGTACCTTTCCATCTGCCATTCCATTGGGTTTGTGCTCTTCTATAGAAGAATCTGCACTGTATATGCCTCCAGGAGGCTATTGCAGATAACTTAGAGCACCTAAATTGACACAAGGTACCTTCTTGAAGGGAAGTGACCCACGTGATATTCAACATAGTCAGTGGAGGTTAGGGAGCAGTTCAGCCAGTAACAGTTCAGCAGTTCAGTTCAGTAAAATAGAAATTTAAGGTGAGATTCCAGACTATAAGAATTTAGTGCCATTTTTGATCCTTTGAGACATCTGAGTTATGGTTATGTGGCTAAGAGATATAATGCAACACCTACAGACTCTCATCCTCTGGAAATGAAGAGTCAGTTGAAGCCCAAGAGCATATCTCACAGTGATTACAATGACAACAGATGCCTCTGGGAAATTCAATCCTGTGTTTGGGTGGCTGATCAGCGAAACAACTTTTGAGACACTATTTGCAACATTGACAATATTGACTAGATAACTAGATACCTATTTGTGTCCTAATCTGTGTGCTAAATCCTACCCTGAGTGATGATAGTAATTTAGACATCATTTTTCCTAACACATTTCAAGTGCAATAAATTATTTTTATTCTGGATAATAGGCAAACTCCATATCCATTCACAGTTCTCTGATAATTGCACCTTTTTCATGATGTACATGATTTGTAAACACATATGTGACCTCAACTAATCTGTGCTGGCAGTACTTTCCTATTTCTCAACCCCAGGTTTTAATTCTAAACTGAAAAGCAGGGGTACCTGAGTAGGCAGTTCATGTGGTCTTTTTTATTTGATAATGACAAAATATTTTGAATACCCAGAAAATCAGCTATTTCCATGGCTCAAAACAGAAATGTGTAAAAAGTAATTTAAGGCCTCTTAGATCTGTTTTAGAAAGTGTACCATTGTGGTGTGGCAAGCTACCATTCCTCTGTACTGCAGAATCATTGCATTTAGTGTTTCCCCTAAAGATGTCGTGTTCGTGTTTCTATAGCTGAGCTACTGCTTGATAGCTACTAGCTAGCAAACACAAATATGCTTATTAAAGATAATTGCTTTCATTTCAGTAAGTAGTTTGTGGTTTGGTCATATGGAAGACCAAACAAAACTGTATGCCGAATAACTCATCTGTTTCCAAATGTGGTTAATCCATTCAATGATGGCTAAAAAGCATGAGTGTGTGGAATCACTGGGTAGTCTTTCATCTTCATAATTATTAACTTTGCAAGTATTGAAGAAATATTGCATGAGGCAACTCAAAGGTCAGAAAACATGAAATAAGGAGTTTAGACAGGAATTCTTCTGACAAAGCCGAGTTTCACTAAAAAATAGTGTTTCATTAAGCTCCAAAACATTTTGTTTCAACCTTCTACTGAATTTAGAGCAGTATTTTGAGATTTTGTGTAGGCTACTGACAAAACTCTCTCAGAGTAAGGGATACTGGAGGATATCTGTTGATAGCACAGGGGTTTTTTTGTTTCCACAGAAATAAGCACCTTCAGCACATCACAACTGATCTGTGGGAACAACATTCTCACAGTTAAATGGCTAACAGCCGCAAGCCAGCTTCTGAGGTGTAATGAAATCAATCAAAATGGTCTAAGAAAATTCTAACATGCTGGAAGTTTGGGAGGAAAAATACTTGTGAGTTGCTTTAATGCACTCTGGACCCTCCATATCTCCAAATATTTCTTGTATATCAAAACCTATGTTTTTCAGATTGCCTAAGTGCAATAAAGAATAATTTGAAATTTAACCAGAAATGTATCTTTGGCTTAAAAAAAACAACAAACAAACCACTAAATTTCCTTTTTTATGTTATCACAAGTATCCCTCTTTCCTTCAGCCAACAATGTATCTGAAGACGGTATAGCGCATTGATATTAAGGCCCACTTGGCAAAAACAGAATAAATTTTGTAATGGAAATCTTATATGCATTAACAATTGTTGACACAAATTACAGCATTTAAATATGTAACTGGATGACTGAACCAGAAAATTAACTATCCCAATAGTTGTAACAAATACAATCATCTGGTTTGCAATTATGTGTCCACCCTGTTGATTCTGGAAACGACTGCAGGTGCAAAATTGAAGTCTGGGTTACGTCTTCTTTTAAAGCATAGTCCTTAATGTAATTTGAGTTTTAATATGCATTTGCAGCATATATTGTAATTGTTTCTCTAGAGCTCATATCTATGATTTGAATATATAATATCTGTAGCACAAATTGCATATTACAGCTCCAGAATATCAATTGTAGTTTAAAATGCCTGTTGATTGGAAAGTGGTAATTTGTGTGCGACGTGCAGAAGTTACTGAAGTGTTTCAATGTTATTTTTGCATTATAAAGTTTAGTAGTTCATATTATGCATCATGCCTGCTAAAGTTAACTTTAAAGAATATTACAGAAAACCAGAAAAATGCAACCTAAAATGTAAAATTGCTAATTTACTTTAACATTTTTCTTCACCAATATAATTTTTGTTTAAAATGCAGCTTTTCAAAAGCAGTTTTATTTTTAATATTTTATTTATTTTATCTCTGATTTTTCTTAATCCAGTGATAAAAACCTTGATAACAACAGGTCACTCTGTGAGGCCTAGAAACTGTCACAAATATTCAAACTCTCTTTTGCTCATCACTCTGCAAATACATCCATCCTACTACTTCTGTTTACTGCTGATTTCACTGAGAATCTGGGTGAAAGCTTCAGCTTTCTCCATAGTGTTTCCATCAAGTTTTTTTCCATAATCCATAGGGTTCTTATAAACTACTTATTTACCAAGCTACATTTAAACCATGTGATGTTACAATACTGTCAATTCCTTACCAGTTTCCTCACTACTAGAGTCTAAGTTGCTCCAAAGTTATTTGTTAACAAACAGAGAGGATGCCTGACAGTACAATTGATAATAAGACAGGTAAAAATGAATCAGTTCCCGGGTAAAGAATAGAACTCCATTAGGGGAAAATATGATGCAACTCTAATGACTAAGTTTTTGTTGCGAATTTACAAAGGGAGCAGAGTATTTCTTAGGCTTGCACTGAAGATTAACTTTTTGTTTGTAAGGAACAGTTGCTCTCAGAGTTTGTAATGTGCCTCTTCAATAGCTATTATGGTACTATCAAGTTTACTTAAAATTCAACTATCAAGGGATTAATTTCCTAGATATGAAGTTTAGCTCTAGTGAGTAAATATTAGTCTGCTCAAAAAATTAGATGAACTGCAGTTGTAATGAAAAAAGAAAATCAATGAAGAATATTTTGGGGAAAAAAACCCACTATGATGAACCAAATGGGTACACAGTTCTCTAATGAAAGGCAAACTAAACTTTTCATTTTAGTTTTGATAGCTATATTGATGGAAAAATCTTTAATCCAATATAAAGCAGTGTGGATTAGGTATGCAAATGTGTATTTCCATTACACTTATGGCCACGTCTGCTATACAGTTGCAGAGGGAAAAGGACTATAAACTATTAGGAGTCTTATAAGACTTTTAAAAAACACTATTACTGAATGGCTCTGGCTACTTAATAACATAAGAGCTTTAAGGTTGACTTCTGAAAGACTGCTTTGTAGACAGACACACATTAAATTTTTTTAATTATCACCTTGGATATTTTCTGGGGTATCCATTTTTGCCATTATTATCTAAATAATTTGAAAATATGTTTGTTTCTTCTGCAATCTAAATGATGTAGAAGTGAAAGTCCTGTTTGTCAAATACAACCAACCAATATTTAACCAAAACCTCTATAATTTCTTATTTGGATAAATATCAGCGAAGAGTACAGTATATAAACTAAGTATATAAATTGTCATTAAACAGTAGAAATGTAGGAAAAATATCAAGGAAGGGAAGTTGTTTAAAATAAAATAGAAAAAAATGGGGTTTTCTCAAATACTGTTAGTAATTATCAGCATATGCAGACTATAAGTAGACTTACCATGGGAAAATGGGGAGCACTTCAATATCAGATGTCATGGCATGAATTCTGGGTGTTTGGTCACTGAATTCTCTTATTCAGCATTTTTATTCAAATATCTCTGAGGTTGATATTACCTCTTCCTGCCAACATAACATGCAGCTATAACTAGTCAAGCTAGGTGAACATCCTGCAAGATGCCAAGCACCCTACAGAAAAGTGCTGAGTTTTATAAGTTTGGTTCACATTTTATCACTATCTGTTTCTGTTGGGGATCATTGAGACCACAAATACCAGAGAAGCAAAGAAAACTATTTCTTGCACAGCCTCCAGGATGTGGCTGAAGGACAGTAAAGCACTGGTCACCAAGTTCCAGGTTGGGTCTTACAAATGTACAGCAAGTGCCCTGTGTGTCGCAGATGAGAGTAGGAACAGGCTAGACTTGGAGCTCAGCTCTATGTTGCAATTCTCTCTTGAATAAAGGCTCACAATGGAGGTGAGAAAGTGACAATACCATTGCAAAACATCTCTTGTGGTAATTTTTATTTCAATTTTCAGTTTGGTGAGAGTTGAAAATTTCTCCCAGATGCCCAGAAATACATTTTCAGCAGATATGGTAGACCCCATTTGATTTTATTGGAGGAAAAAATGAGCAACTGTATGTTGACTCAATTGTCTATTACAATGAAAAGGATCTAGGAGAGCAGATGAACTTTTTTCCATGGTTGCACATTTTAACCTAGTAACATTGTTACAATTTATTTATAGCTACTTGTTAATCTTTTTGGGTTTTTTTTGGTATTCATAAAGCTATATAGTATATAAGGCATATATGATAATAACATAAACAGAAGCAGAAAAATTTTTTAAGACATTGATATTGTCATTACATTTTTATCCATACACACACACACAACTTGCTACTGAAAAAATATGAAAATAAAATAGCTTTTATACAAGGAAAATAAACCCTGTCCATCTTTGTGCTCAGTAAATCCTTTGAGGAATCAAGTTTCAGTTCTGTCTCAGTAATGATTATTTTCTTTTCTTGCTTAATTCTGGAAATCAAAAATCAGCTAAAAATGGACAAATATTTTTTAAAGTGGGTCAACAAGTGTGTTGCTATGGGAAACTGAAATACTAAAAAATCTCTGTATTTTTACTACTTGAGGAAAGTTGTTTTTTGTGTGCCTCCCATGAGGCTTCTCCTGAAGTGACATACCCTAAATTACATTATATTTTTCAAGACAGGATGCCTGACAGGGGATATAAATATATATAATTTATTTCTATAGAAAAAAATTATTTACAAAATGAAGGATTGTTGTTTGAAAAATAATGATTTAAAAAACCGGTTCTGTTACTACTAGCTATAAATTAAAAGTATATTGGAAATATATTTGGATATTTATCTTCTCTATTAAAAATATTTATCTTTCTTTTACGTAATGACTTGTAGCAATATGGGGTTACTGGGTGCATTACTTTACATGACAACAACCATCTTTATAGGCAGTAGAAGTGGAATACAAGAGCCTTTAGAAAGTGCTTATTAACTTCCTTTTTCTTCCCACCCACCCTTCCCAGAGCATGGTGGAGAAACGGAGGAAGGATAGTTGTAAGAATAATGGTATCAATAAGCTTGATAATTTATTACACTATTTTTTAAATACTGTTTTGTAGAACTTACATCATATGTTCCAACACTTAATAAAGTGAAGATGTCATTTTTAGTTAATGATCTGTTTTTCTATTTTTCCACTTTTTTGAGCTTTAAAAATGAATTTCAATTTAGTTTTAAATTACTAATAATGTTATGATTGTATTTTTTTATGTCCACATACACATTGTAAATGACAATACAAAACGGTCTATTGATCTATTAAGCCTCAGAGAAGTTATCTGTTAACAAATTTGCTTCAGATATATTCTCTCTCTCAATGCATTTTGAACTACATTCTTGCCAGAACATGAATACTTTGAGTTTAGACTTTTATAGACATATGTCTCTCTGCATTGACCTGCCTTCAGGCACATCAGTAGAATCTTTTGCCTGGAAGGCAGTCATATTGACTGCTACTACTTGGAATGGCAAAGTAGGAACTTTTTTATCATTCATGGACAAGCTGTTCTGGTCACGTGCCTGCAGGCTTAAACTGTCTGCAAAGTATCTCTCTATCAGCTTCTCTCAGAAGCTATTTTAAATTACATTTCCTTGGGTGTAGCTTCAGAGTTCTCCCCACAAATCTGAACTGATCCTTCATAGTAGAAAATTTGACTGGCTGCTTTCCAAGAATAGTAAAACTTTAAGTTTCCCTCCACATTTACTGAGAAAACACTGAATACAAGTTTACAGGGACTTAATCAGGGTGCGATCAATGAGTACAAGTACGCATAACACATACAGTGAATCAAGGTTTTTGTTAAGACAATACCTTTAGATCACTGTCTTCTCTTCCTACTTGTGCTATGTATCCTTCGAGAAAAAGTCAGCATGTCACTTTGGGAATATACATTTGTATTTTGAATGATCTGTTAGACTACCACGGAACACTAACCTTGCTTTCCTTCTTCCCACCCTTGCTGCCCCCTACCATACATTTCAGCATGTATGGACTATACCTTTGAGGTATAACCCCAGAGGGTTACAGCCTTATGAAGAAGAATTAGGGTCATTATAATTAGTTACTGTTATTTTGTTATTGTGTTTTTATTTTCATTATTATGAGAAAAGTAATTCTAATGATTTTTTTTTCATGAAGGAGGAAATTATTTGATATATAAGTAGCCTTACTTTCATTCAGACACATGGACCAGGAAAAATGATGTGACCATGATGCTAGACTTTTGCACTAATTAGGGTTTATGAACTCAATGAAAGCAGCTAAGAGGTGTTGAAAACCCAGGAATTTCCCATCAGACACAGAGGAAATCTATTATTCTGTTGCTTTGCATTTCAGCTGCATTAATGAAAGCAGTAATAGTTGCAGACCCCATGCCATTTTGCCGTGTAGCCATGATTCATCCTTTCACAAAAGAAAATCAGAAAACTGCTGAGTATTAGAAATATTAATGGTTGTTAGAAAAGTGTAATAAAGGTCCCTTCTTCTAAAGCATTGCCAGGCTTTTATGTCATTATTCATGAGTGACTAATGCATTCAGAGGAGAGTAGCTCTGATATCCAAGGAAGCAATGATGAGCAGCAGAAAAGGAGGGTACAAGGAAAGGAGTTTTTCATAGGACACAAATACGAGGGCTGTGTGCAATAAATGAATTGTACAGAAGTGAAAATGTATTATTTTTCATGAATGTTAAGAGTAGCACATCATTTGGAAAGAGAGGTAGGTCAAACCTGTACAGTGGTTGAAATATCTGAGGGTGAGGGATTGGAACAGGAAAGAAAAGGAGAAATAGACCAGAAAAGAGCAGGCCAGACTAGAATTTGGTAACAAGCAAAATAACAAAGGCATTTTGATGGCACTTACTATTTAAGCTCTCAACAGCATTACATTATTTTACACCATATTTAATGGTGTTTTAGAAGGATATTACAACAGAAGACATGAGCATCAATAAATAACGCATAAAAGAAATTGTAAAAAAAAGTGTGTTTCTTGATTTATTAGCTAGCCAATTGTTGAATTGTATTTGTTTAATTACTCTCTAAATCACCAAATATGTTCCAAAAACCACAGTCCCTATTCACAAGTGTGAAGTAGCTGAGAAATGGTGTTGAAATAAGCACCTACTTGTGTATCAGTGATTGCTTGTCTTCCCTCTCATGCTATCAGATGGGACATAATTTTTATTATAAATAATTTTAGGTTGAAAAGTAAAACCAAAATCAAGCAAGCAAGCCCCAAAAAGGAAAAAAAACCCCAAAACCAAAACAATGCACATTTGCTTTCAATCTTCATTCCTTAAAAAATCTAGGATTAAAAGTCACACTTAGTTACGTGAAATAACCATTCTTACATCTTTTTCATTTAGTTCTTAACCTAAATTCAATTAAAGTGATCTGTGTGTTTAGGTATCTGGAATTTATTTGTGTCATTATGGTTGTTATCAGGTCAAACTGATGATATGAAGAATACCTAAAAAAGACAGTGTTATAGTGAACCTCTTTTTCTGATTAATAAGAATTATCTTTGTTAAATTTTATTTAAAACATTAAAATATGTTTTTTTTTCCTTCAGTAAAGTGTCAAAGCACAAGGAAGGCTATTGCAAATATACATAATGCTAAAGTTCGCACATTTTGTCAGATTCATACTCATGCAAGGAAGAAATGTTCTTGCATGTCTTTCAAAAATGACACTTTCCGACTAGATGATACTGAAGGGTAAATAATAATATGAAAGATGCAAGAGTATTTTAACAAATGTCGTGCAAAACCGTCTGTTATTCATGTGAGCTTTTAGATGTGTTTTCTTCAGTCATCTTCCACTCTTTTTTTAAGCCTGTGTTCCCCAACACATTTAACGGATAGTTTATCAGAAAGTAAAGTTTAAAGTTGGAGGTACTAATATGTAAACAACCAATTTGTAGACAGTTCTAAGAGTAAAATTACGTATGGAACATTGCTGGCCATCAGGAAACTGTATTTTAAGTACAGGGTGCAACACATGCAGTGTGTAATGTGCAGCTTAATGAAATCACCAGTTTATTAGTCAAAGAAGGAATTAGTGGAACATTCAGTACTGGGTGCATACATACAACTAAATGACTGCCTGTCCTGTCTAGTTCAAGAATGTACAAATGTAAGGAATGAATGCTGAAGCCATCTTCAGTAGGAAGCTTTTTTAATGAGAAGAAGGAAATTCAGATTCAGTGCTTAAAAATTTCTTTGATTTTAAAAATTTGAGCTCTAATCAAGAGATATAGGTCTTTACAGCACGACACCAATCAAGTAAAATCACTTAAATCCTTCAGGTAAAGCTATTCAAACTGAATTCTACCTTCAAATATAACTCAAAATACAGTGGTAAAAAATACATTTGTTTTGTTGGGTTTTGTTGTTGTTGTTTGATACTGCTGATGGAGGTTGAAACAACATTAAGGTAGAAAAGGTATTCAAGGCATAGGACTGTGTGGAAGGTCTGTTGACTAGATGCTTAGGAGGTGTGTTGAACAAGTGAAAGCTTGTGCATTGTCTTCCCTTGCTCTTGGATTCCACCTCAGCCACTGCTCATGTAAGTGTTGCCTGGCTTTTGTTTCTATAAGGTGTCAATTTCTACAGTGACAGCTACAAAACCATGTTTTAAATCAAGAGTGAAAAAAAAAAAAGAGTAGACTCTAAAATAAGAAAGATTTATATTGATTTAAGGAGGAAAATAATATTAACAAAGGAAGTGTTTTGGGATATACTTGCAGTAAAATAGCCACAGACTATTTTCTTTGTTTCTAGAAGACTTACATTCTCTTTAGGCTGATTAGGCTTCTATGTTAAGTGTACCCTTAGTCTTCCTGAAAAATTTATTTGTAGATAGTCCTATGAATAACAGGGAGTTGGACTTGATGATCATTAGGGGTCCCTTCCCACTTGAGTTATTCTATGATTTTGTAAGTCTGATGCTCTTTTTCAGAGGTAAGACAGTAGTAAAGATTCTCAGATGAAGTGCTGATTTGACAATATGGTTGTAATATTGAACTGAACACCCTGACCGTTTTTAAAGTTTAAATTTCAAGGATAACTGGGGCAAGCAAACATAAGTTTTTATGGTTAAAGGAAAAAAAATCAGTTTTAATTGATACCACAAAATATATATAGTTTTAAGGAACAAAAATTACATCCCAATATATTCATCACTCCTTTCGTTGAGGAATACACTTGTTGCAGGTAGCTCTTTTGCAAGCTGCAGATAGAGATACAGGTTGAGCTCTGGGTGGGAGCCCAAGACAAGAGGCCATGAACTGCCAACACTTTAACAAAGGGCACAAAGAAGGTGATGCCAACCCCAGTGAATGGACACAGGGAAGCACAGCAGGAAGGGAGGCCTCAGGAGGAAAAGTGAAACTTGTGCCTGGGTGGGCTGTGAGGGTATTAAAAGCCCAGGGGTTCCTTTGTTGGGAGTCTCTCCTTGGAGGCACCAGCTCGGGCTGTTTCCGTGTTACTGACTGTGAATAAATGGCTTTATGGAACCAGACATCTGAGACTCAGCTGTGGGACACCCGGGGTCGAACCAGCAAACCTGGTCTGACCGTGCGAGTGGGGTGTGCGGGAGCCAAGCGGGGCACCCGTGGGCTCACTGGAGCTGCCGCTGCGAAGGGGCTTCAGTCCCAGCAGGGAAAGTCTCTGGCATTGGGAGTGTGACTGCCAGAGAGTCTCCTGCATGGTCAGACTGGGTAGTTTCCTTTATACTTTGAGTATATGTTGGAGTCTCCTATTTTCATGACCCTTATGTTTAAATAATGAAGGTGTAGCATCTATGTTGTATGTCAATATCCACAACCATCAAGGTTTTTCTGATTTTTCAAGGCTGTCCATTTTTCTCTCACTGATCCTTTTTACTCACAGAATAATTCATACCATGTAAAATACTGTTCTACTGATGGAATGGCTGACCAGTTCTGGTTTTGTTTGCTTTCATTTTATAAGGTTTTTCTTATTTTGTTTTGACCTTTTTCTTATTTTGTTGATGGTGAGGTTTTTATCCACTTTTGTTGATGGTGAGTAGTGTAAGTGGTGGTAATCAATATACATGGACTTTAGGCTGAGAGTCATTTCGTATCACAAAGGTAACTCACTGCATGGTAGAAGCTGCTGTGGTGCTATTTACAGGAATTTCACTGCTGTTTAGAATCAGAATTATGTCTGTTTGCTGTGTGAAACTAAAACCACTACATTTTTAATACCAGTAAATGCCACATATTGATGTCCAAATGGGACTTTTCTGGTTATATATTACAGGTCCTCTCAAAGTTGTCACATCGATGATGTACTACATAACACTAATAGCTAGTACTCCAATGATGTATACCAAATGCCATCAGTCCAGCTAAATATTTCATCATAGCAACAGAATTTGTGCTAAAATACTTCAACACTATGGTTGTAAATATAATACACATGCACAGACTGATCATTCTGAAATGTGCTACAGAATTATTTACCCTATATGTACAAGAGTGCGTGTGTGCATGAGTGTGCATGCCTGTAATCAGATAACTCTCTGTTTTCAGGATATGCACATTGCTCTTGTTTATTAAAAGTCTGATGCCAAGTTCTCTTAAGGTTAGTATCTTTAACAAAGCCAAAATCTCTTACCACATTCTTGCTTCATCATATGTCTCTATGACTTTGGAAAATCAGTTTTCCATTTCTTGAGTCTCACTCCAATATCATGGGTTATCAATTTTCAGTGTTTCACTTCATCAGTTGCCCTCTCTTCATTACTCCGCTTTTCCCTCTTGTACCTCCTCTTTAACTGTTTTCAACGCCATCAAGTGTCAAAGCTGAGTTTCTCTATTCAGTCCTACCCCTAGTATTTAACAGTATTCAAATGACCTGCTAAGTAACTTGTGGTTTTAACCTGAATGAAAATGAGCTAGTGCAAAAAATCGCGAAAAACCTCCACCCCAAACTAAAATGTATAAAACCCCTCAACAACCAACCAAAACCAGAAGAAATTAACTGAAACTCTGTCACATTCCAGACTTGTATTTCCCTAGGTCAGGAGTCATGACTTGACAACAAGAAGTGCAGCAATTAAACCCTATTCACTCCTCCCTCACGTGTGCACTAGTGATTTTTTGGAAATGCTACTACTTTCTCCCTAGGATTTTTGCTCAAGAATATGGGAAGCGACATGGAAGCAGAACAAAATTTATACATAGAGGCTATTTCTAGCATGATTCAGGCACCAGGGGACCTCATAAGGTCCCTAATCCAATCTATTGTTCAAAGAAGGATCAGCTCTGAGGTCAGACCAGGCAGCTTAGGGCTGCTACCAATTGGATGTTGGTTTCTCACCTCTCTGTAGAATCTTCCATGGCTTAATAGGAAAAGAGTTTCTCCTCACATCCAGGTAGAGACTCTCCTGTTTTATTTATACCCATTGTCTTTTGTCCTCCAGCCATGCACCACTTGGAGTTTCCGTTTCCTCATCCACCTTCATGGAGAGTCAATGTTACATCCTTTCAAAACCTTTGCTCTCCAGACTAAACTGGACTCCATGCCTCAGCTTATCCTCTCAGGTCAGGTGTCCCAATTGCATGATTGTCTTGGTGGCTTCATTGAACTCAATCTGTCAATATCTTTCTTGTCATGAGTGGACCCAAAATCTGGGCGTTTTATTATATTATATATTATTATTGGTATTATT
>WBMZ01002174.1:0-150574 GCA_013400975.1 Atrichornis clamosus | reverse complement strand
TTATTATTATTATTATTAATCTAAATATTACCTATGAAAAGAGGATTATCAAGCCAGTCTAGGATTCCACTGATCTTTTCTGGTATCAGCACCCCTCCCTGGCTCATACTCCTCTTTCTGTCTGCCACAAGTTCCAGGAACTTTTCAGCAGATCTTCTCCCCGGCCAGTCCTACTGTCTGGCACTGGAAGCTGTTATTCCTTCCCAGCTGTTATTCCTTCCCAGGCAGAGGACATCTAATTTTTCTCTTCTCTAACACACAAGCTCTCAAGCAGTTTGTCATCTATCCTACAGACGAACTCCATGCATCCAACTTGTCCCTTCATTCTGAAAACATCTTTATATTAGATGCCATTAAGATCTGGAGGATCTCAGCTTCTGTCACAATTGTGCCCTCCCTTCTGCTAATTCACATCAAGAGTTTTCTAGTCCTATTCAATGTTCTGTCCTCCCTTCCCCTGAGGGAGAACACTGGAGGATGCTCTTTAATTAAATAATCATCTAGTCTAGCTTTGGTCACTCTTAAATGCGTGCCCTTTCAAATTATATTGTTCTCATTTCATTGTTTCATTCTATTTAGCTTTTATAGAGCTCTGCATTCTTCCTGAGATCTTTTTCATTTATCATTTTTCTCTGTTTCAAAAAAATTGCTGCAATATTTTAATATATTTTTAAGAAGTCTATAGTTTTCTTGCTTTCTACTTACTAAGTGATGAGTTCCCATTTTTTAAAGATAATGACGTAGCATCTAAAGTGTCTGTAGTGTTATCATGTATGGTCTTTTTTAAATTAAAAATTTTCTGCAGGGTAATAATGTAAATTTCCACGATCATAATGTTTTCTTGTTAATTCCTTAGTAATAAATAGTATTCAAAGATATTTAAACTTTCCAAATTGTTGCCAATTGTTGTTGTAGATAATTAGTGTAGACTGAGTAGGACAGATTACTGGGCATTGCAAGTCATATTGTGTCTTATTATTGCTTTTCATTATATAGATATATATAAATATAATGCTATTGATTGTGGTGAAGTAAGTTGCCTTATAGTGGTTTTACATCATATTTTTTCAAAACTTCAAGTTCTTTATGTTTTCTTTCAGGATTTCAAAATACAAAACTAATGTGCAAAGCATTGTTTAGTTTATCCTTTCTTGCCTTAAATAATTTATCAAGAATGCTGTAAAATATTAAGCTCTTTTGCTCTCATTAAGATTCTTCAATTTTTTCACTCCTGCTTACAAATCAGATCAGCATCTGAAAACATCAACTCAAAGTTTCTGTTTGTGTATATCTTATGTTTCTGTAATTGCAATTTCTGTGACATAAAGGTTTGTATTTTTTGTCTTTGGGAAATTCACTCATATTGGATAGTCATTCTTCTTTATACTGAGACTCCTACAACCGCCCCCCTCCCAAATCATTAGTATTTCATTCTGTCTCCTTTTTCTTCACCAAATCATAAAATAATTTCTTTGGAGATATCTTACTAGTCTCTCTTTTGGTCTCTTTTTTATTTTCATATTCCTCAAGACATGACTGATTCTGTAAACATGTAGCTAGCAAATCATTTTATAGACAGGAAGCTGTAGAATTGTATCCTCAAATAATCCCACTCTTCATTTTCATGGTCTCTGGTGTCTCTTTTCAGTATATGCCTGAACATGTCACATATGATATCAGCGGCGTTCAAAATCTCCTTTTCAGTCTTCTAAACCCTTATTTTCAGTTTCATATTCCTTTCTGTATTTTAGCTTTCAGAAAGGTTCTGAATTTTACCTGTAGCTCATCTGTTTCCCTTACCTCTCTGTCACAGCAAGTATTTTTTTAAGTCTTCTAAGTCAGTGGTCTGAGCATAAACTTCCCCTGAGGTTCATCTTGTTCTTGATATTACTCTAATATTCAAAACCGGTAAATGCACGATTAAACTGCTTGATAGCAACAAATATCCTACCTCATTTAGGATTGCTGATAAGCTCTAAGTTTATGAAACACATTTCTCTTCACAGCCATAACTTTGTATTTGTTTAATTATTATCCTTATTCTTCCTTTCATTATATTATAACAACACTCATTAATTATAATTGGCTCTATATGCAAGTGCTTTTAATACTTCCACATTGCAGTCCCTGGCAGTCATTTGAATGTTTCAGTGAGGCATACTACCTGTTAATGTGCTTCATAAAATACTTTGTATTCCAACTTCTCTTCACAAAATATCTTACGTTTCATTTTCTATTCTTCCAGAAGGAGCATTTAAGGTCAATATTTTACCATTTTTCTCTTATCCTTTGACAAAGAATTTTTTCACTGGTAGTGTCAAAACCAATAACTGCTGATAATAGAGTATCACTTATGATAAAGCTTAGTCCTATTTCATGGCTCACAGCCCTTTCTCTCCCATAAAACAGTGTGAATTCACTAACTTAAAAGATCCCCATCCCAGGTATCCTGTGAAACTGTGGTGTGTATGCAATGCTTCAAAAGAACATGGCAGGGTCCCTGTTCTATTTATGTTCTAAATATTCCATGTTCCAGCTCCCTGTCCTTTTTCTATGTCTTCTAATCCCACCCACCAGTTTACTTTTGAGTTCAAAGATGAACTTTTTAGAGGGCTTGCAAGACTAGGGATATTTAAGGAAAGGAATAAACATTTTGCACTGAA
The DNA here is from genome assembly GCA_013400975.1 of Atrichornis clamosus. NCBI lineage: Eukaryota > Metazoa > Chordata > Aves > Passeriformes > Menuridae > Atrichornis > Atrichornis clamosus. Next base: position 147,911 of record WBMZ01002174.1, on the reverse strand, counting down.
ATGATTGTGATTCACACCGGAACAGGTACCTGATGTCTGACTGGTGTTCTGTCAGAAATATTTGTCTATTTACATGGAAATGATTACTGCTGGATCTAAAGAATTTTCATTTCTTGAAATAAGTTTAAGAAGACAACATATAGAGCTAATTCGTAGTCATAGGCAACAAGATGGACTATTGTTGCAGGTCAGCAAACACGTGACATTTCAATAGTAATCTGCATCTCAAGCTACTTGGCCACTGCAGAACCACAGCCACTTTAGGCTGAGTGTGTGGGTTTCTTGAAGACTCTAAACTGTAAGATAGACTGAAATGTCAGGAAAAGACATGTTTGGGTAATAGCACTGGAATATCTGATAATGGAAAAGGATGTGGAAATGGAAATGGCAAGGTAATATCTTTGGTTATGTTTCCTGATTTTGAGGAAAAAACATCTCTAGACTGAATATATGTCTGCCTCAAAAAGTTAGAACATTGTTTTCAAATGATAGGTGAAATTATTCTTGATAATAAGAAAATAATAAACTAAAAAATATACATAATTTAGTTTAACAGGGAACAAATGTCTAAATGAATAACGAGAGTAATAGGATGAAAATGTGTATTGAGTATATGACACTAAAAAAATCCAAATGAAATAAAGAAACAAACACAGACTTTTGTTTGTTGGCTATGAAATAATATTCCAACAGAAGATGTAACAGCTGGATCCCTACAAATCTATGAGACCTGTTGGGATTCATCCAAGGATCCTCAAAAATCTAGCTGATGTCATTGCAAAGACTCTCTCAATTACTTTTGAATAGTCTTGGGAACCTGAAGAGGTCTCAGCTGATTGGTAGCTTGTCCTGGTTTTCAAGAAGGGCAAAAAGGAGGACCTCGGAAACCACAGGCCTGTCAGTCCCACTACAGTGCCCAGTAAAATCATGGTATATCTTATTCTGGGAGGTATTGGAAAACACCTAGAGGAAAATGTAGTCACAGCCAGCATGGCTTCAGGAGAGGGAAGTCCTGCTTGTTGAACCTAATTTCCTTCTATGAGAGGGTATCCCACCTAGCTGTTCAAGAAAAGTCAGTAAATGCAATCCTTTTGGACTTCAGCAAAGCTTTTGATAGTATCTCTCAGAGTGTCCTTCTGGACAAAATGTCCGGCACACGGTTGGATAAACACATCAAGTGATAGATGAGAAACTGGCTCACAGGTCGTGCACAAAGGGTTATGGTGAATCGGGTGACATCAGGCTGGCCTCTGGTCACTACTGGGGTTCCACAGGGCTCCATCCTCAGCCCTCTGCTCTTCAACATCTTTATTAACAATCTGGATGTGGGACCCAAAAGAATATGAAATAAGTTTTCCAATGACACTAAATTGGGAAGAGCTGTCAACTCCTCTGAAGGCAGAGGGGCCCTGCAGAGAGACCTTGACAAATTAGAGATGGACAATCACCCACCATTAGTTTAATTAGAGCAAGTGCCAGATACTCCACCTAGAATGGGGCACTCCTTGTTGTGTGCATAGACTGGGGAACAACAGGCTGGAGAGCAGCACTGCAGAAAGGGACCTGGGGGTCCTGGTCAATGGCAAGTTGAACATGAACCAGCAGTGCCCTGGCAGCCAGGAGGGCCACCTGTGTCCGGGGGTGCCTCAGGCACAGCATCGCCAGCCGGGCACGGGAGGGATTGTCCCGCTCTGCTCTGCACTGGGGCGGCCTCACCTTGAGTGCTGGGGGCAGTTTTTGGCACCACAATACAAAGAAGATATTAAACCGTTAGAGAACGTCCAAAGGAGAGTCACGAGGATGGTGAAGGGCCTTTAGGGGAAGCCTTATGAGGAGCAGCTGAGGACACTTCGTCTGTTTATTCTGGAGTAGACAGAGGGGAGACCTCATTGAGGTCTTCCACATCCTCACAAAGCGCTACTGATCTCCTCACTTGCGTGACCAGTGACAGGACTTGAAGGAAAGCCATGAAGCTCTGTCAGGGGAGGTTTAGGTTGGATATTAGAAAAAGGTTTTTCACACAGAGTGGGTTGGGCACTGGAACAGGCTTCCCAGGGAAGTGGTCACAGCAAGTTCAGATTTTGAGAAGCATTTGGACAACACTCTCAGGCACATGGTGTGACTCTTGGGGTGTCCTGTGCAGGGTCGGGAGTTGGACTTGATGATCCAAATGGATTCCTTCCAACTCAGCATACTTATTCTATGCTTCTATTAAAGTCTTATCTCTTGCCTCTTAGAAATTTGTATTTTGAATTAGTAAATTCTGAACCATCTTTTTACATGGAAGTATTACAGGATGTCCAGGAACATAAGATAATCTGGCAGAGGGATCATAGGAAAAAAAGCACTCTTACTTGTATGTCAGAAATAAATGTGAAAATATGATTCTGTAATGAGTGAAAGAAAGATTTATTTTCTGCAATTTCAAGAAGACATATCAGCATTACTCCAAGGGAAGGGTTTGACATAAATATAGTTTGCAAAATAAATGCAAACAATTCAGTAAGAGACAGAAAAAGCATACACCAGGAATTAAAAAATCAAGTTCAGAAATTCAAGGTATTTTTAATAATAGTAAAAGTATCACTTTTGGAATCACTGTGGATGGATTATTTTTAATTCAAGAAACCTAAGGGAACATTTTACTTTATGTAGAGTAAGTTTAAGGAAGTCTTTGAATTTGGTATCCAAGGGGAATTTAGAAGAGATATCTAACAGAACAAAGAAGAAACCAGCTAAAAACTGGATTATATTTTTAGTAAAAATATTCATTAGAAGCTGATATAGAGTGCCATTTGATGATATAACCACAGATAATTATATGCTTCAGGGGAAGATCTTAAAACTGTTATACTAAACTATTGCATTTTAAGTTGTTAGTGATTTTTTAGCATTTCAGGTATTCATTACATTGCGATCTGTAATGGTGTGTCCAATCAGAAATTATTGGCATTAACAAATAATTTTCACTTATAATTTTTGTCTGACTTAATATAAATTTAGCTTATTAGGATAAAAAATTAACATTACATTCTTGTCTTTAGAAATGAATTATGTTATAAACAAGTATGTTATAGCAGTGCATAAAGAATAAAAATATTACAGAAGAATATATTTGGGTTAATAATAACATCATTTTGCACTGTATTTTATTAAGATTAGCAAAATTGACAATTTATTCAAAACCATTCTCATTACAAGGTGCAAAGCAGAAAAGAATCTTCATAGGAAAATCAGAAAGTAATTTTAACTGTTCTTTGAAATCGTGTTGTGAATCTCTACAGGGAAGTAATTACTTATGGACAATTAGATGAGGAACATGTTTTTTAGTACATGTTACATATATTTATTATTTTATATAAATAAAGTGGTGTAATCATAATGAAAATATTATTAAATAGGTAATGTATAAAGATACCCTTTTATAAATAAATACCCAGTCATAATGTTTATGCAAATATAAATATGTAATTATTGTTTTTGTGCATGCAAATATAAATTTATTCTTATTTATATGAGTATTTGAATATTTATGTAAATATATAAATATATTTAATATATTTAGCCTCTTATAAGTGTAACTATTGCCTTTCAAAAATGGATGCACATGAAAGTTACACAAATTCACATCAAAAAATTGTAAGAAAATAGACAATTGAAGACATACAGGCCAAGTCCTAGAAAATGACAAACAATGGAACCATCCTTCTTTACTTACTAACTCAGAACATAGAGGGGATGTTTTCCCAGGGAAAACTCTTAGCAGAGAATATTTCAGTGATAATAAAAAATTGACTAGCTAATCCTCTTGAGGTGTATAGTTATCTCTTGTACTATCTATATATGTGGATTGGAAATTCCATCCACAAATCTCTTATTGTATATCTGGTTCCAATAAATTTGTTTCCTTGGATGAATGGTGACTGTGACCTCTGTTATTGTTTTGCTTCCCTTACTATCATTCATATCTTGACTTCTGTAGACATAAGTTTAAAAAATTAGCTCGATTTACTTTTGATCTCTAAAACTTTTAAAATGTGCTTAATGGCACCATATCAAGCATTAGTAGATATGACCTAACTACTGAGTGCATCTCTTTTATTTGATAAACTACCTCAAACCTCTTCTAGAAATGTCAGAAAAATTGACCACTTTTCTTGGATATTCCTTGGAAGTGTTGCCTTATTCTATCTGAAAGATTATTTAAGCATTATTGCCTGCAGCATGGAGGGCAGATTCAATAAACAACCACCTCTGCACTGTAGCAGTCCTCACAAAGAGCCCTACCAGTCATCAAAAGAAAGTTAACACAAAGAGGCATCTGCCACTATAAGCAGCGAGATACGGAAAGATGTGTCCTTTTTTTCCCTATTCATCCAGAGCTCTGAGTAAATAATTTCCACAAGTGAAAATGTTCTGTACCCATTTTCTTCATTTTACTCCCCATCAACTGCCAGCAATCAAAGCTCAGCACTTCCTAGGACTTGGAGGACACATGCTGAAGGCATGTGCACACTCTTCTCACTCTGTTTTTACTGACACACACACTGCCTTAGCAGCTGCATACCATTTCACAGGGAAATTCTTGTACTATCAACAAGCCTGAAGAAATCACAGTCTCATAGACTTCAAGATATTTTTACTTTTCACTGATGACCACATATCTATTACCTTCCCCCACTCCCTTCTGCTCTGTGGCAGACTGGACAGGGCTTGAGGGAGTTCTGAGAGACTGAAAAACTTGTATATCAGGACTGTCTCTCTTCCCTCTTCCTAGATTCTATTTTCTTTTACTATCCATAACATGACTGCATGGAAAAATTGTTAGAGCTTGGATTTCCTCTTAGGGTCCAGTTTTTCTGTCAGCTCACAGCCACCACAAAGTCTCTGCTCCAGTGTATCTTGGCCTCTGAGTAATTCCAAAGAACAAATTAAGGGTCATCCACAAGGCATTTACATCTAGTAATCAGACTAGAAATTTGTGCAAGACCTTATGGTTTTGATATGGGGAAGTGTAAAAATATGCTGCATCTCATATATTGGAGAGCAGATGGTGGACTATAAAAACTCTATACATATATCTCTGTGAATGAAAGAATTTTTTTGTTTAAAATATTTAAGTCAATTAAATATTGCTGACAAAAAGGACTTCAGCTGATAGCTAATAAAATGGTCCAGTTTGAAAGACAAATATATTACAAGGAATGGAGGAAAATATTCAAAAGTTGAAAAAAAATCCTAGTACCTGACTTGTTGCCACATATCCTATTTCAAGCAGGACAAATTAAAAAGACTGTGTTAGAATATAATAAGACAAATAGCTATTAACAATTCTCCATCATGCAGAAACTATGTAGGGGTCACACGTTTAATATACAATGAAGGGAGTTACCTTATTAAATGTAATGGCACCTGTAAAAGGGAGAGAAGTCACAGGCTTGAGACAGTAATGAGATAAACTTGCAGTCTGATCTGTTTGCATGCAAATGGCCTAATTTGAATGAAATTAATGTTTGCATTTCAATGCTATTCTGGAAGCACTGCCATTCCCATTGTTTTATTCTCGCTTTCTTGAATTTTCTTAGAAATAAGGAAAAAATTGCTAATCAAAAGGGTAAAGAGCATCCTGTGTCTGCCATCACATCAGTTTATAAATGTTTGTTTCTAAGTGAAAACTTTACTCCATCAAAGACATGTCTGAAATTATTTGTCTTGTTAGCAATTTTAATGCAAAGTTTAAATGTATATTTGATTTGAAATATAGTCATGTCAAAAGGATAATTAGATGACATACTTCACATTCAGATGAACTAGACATCAGTAACTTTAATTTTTTTTCCATATAAAGAAAACCTTTTTGCATTTTACTCAGTTTTATGCATTCCACAATTAAAAAAATAAAGAAGCAGAAGTCATGTTTCTTTTCAGCTACATTTTATTTCTAAACATTTAGTTTATTTTTCCTGAAAATGGTATTCCAGAAGAGGTAAACACTATTTCATTTATTTGCTTTCTGTGCAGTTGTTTCTTAGACCTAATATAAAAACACCTGAAAAGAACTTTTTTTATTCCATCAGATGTCAGTCTGACAGAGAAAAATTTTCCGGTAATATGTGCTCAATAATTTGTCAATAGCCTAGAAAAACATTTAAAAACATGATTCATTTTAAACACACTAATAGGTTGTATATCTTTATTTTATGAATATGAAGGTTTTTTGACAAGTGAGGGTAAATATTTACAGAACTGCAGAAAACTGAGTCCAACACAAGCTCCAAATGTGAATGCCACACTAATTCTATTGCCACAGTAATTTCTGCTATTATTGTTGACTTAGTAGAAGTTCTGCTTCTGCTTCTCTCCTTAATGTTCCAGACAAAAAAGGTTTCATTTAAATATACAGTTTCAGGCTTTGCCATTATTGAGACAAGCTATCTACAGGATCAAAATACAATATCTTAAAGAACCATCCTTATGATTGGATTACTCCGTAGAAGACTAGGACTTTTAGTGAAAAGTCACAGAGAGAATTTCCCCCACACTTAAAGGAGCAAGTGCCAGGTGTTGTACAGCCTCTAAGTGCCAGAGAAAATGAGGGCTATCGCTTAAGACTCTTGTTCGTGTGGTGCTGCAGCAGCAGGGTCTGGTAAGGGGTTTTTTTTGCAGTCGATAACAACAACACTCTGAAATTCAGGTAGTAAGGCTGAGAGCACATTCAACTGATATCCTAGTACCTCCAGATTTCGTCCCCAAGCGTAGAAAATTAGCTTAGAAAAAGTTGGCAAAAAGGAAGTAACCTTGCTGGAATTATTATATGAAATGAAACGCATTTTTAGAGACCAAGAAGAAAAGTTGTAAGGAGGAAGGGAAATTAAGAAGTCAATAATTTAGAAGGTGTGAGATAGCTTTCATTTAACCTTTGAGAAGAAAAAAAAAAAGCATAAAACTCTGTGTATTAATTGCAGTTGTTAAAGGATCATGTCCAAATAGAAAAAAAAAAGCGGAGGAGGAGATGTTGATAATTTGACTATTCTACCATTTTAAGATGATACTTCAGATAGAAAGAGAAATTAAACATGCTAATTAACAAATGCTAGAAAATAGGAAATGTTATTAAAAAACCCACCAACTTCACTTGCAGCTGGCCAACTGAGTAGGAATTCTATTATACAGGACAATTTGAAAGTGCTAGAAAATAGGAAATGTTATTAAAAAACCCACCAACTTCACTTGCAGCTGGCCAACTGAGTAGGAATTCTATTATACAGGACAATTTGAAAGTGTAAGGCATAATCATCTCAACTCTAAAAATCCAAAATACCAAACCAGAAATCTAAACTCTCAAAATAATGGTTTGATATGCAACTTCACCATCTTGTCCTGGAAACTGGAAAGACTATGTCCTTGCCTTCCTGCTTGCACAGGTGTAATGAATGATTGCTTGCAAAGTTATGTTTTAGCATTTTCTGACCTAGAGCAAGTGTCAATGAAATATGTTTTTCATGTAATTACATCCACTTCCAAAGCTAATTGTCAATGGCTCACACAAAGCATTAACAAAATGAAGGTGTTTATATTCTTTTGTGATCCACTTGATAATATGTAACCAGAAAATATTCAAATAAATGCTACTAAATTCCTTGTAAGGTCAGGGCCAGACACCTTCTCTAGTAACATATCAGAGGAAGAAAGTAAAATTTTGAGATCTTTATCTTTTTAACTTATTGAAATACTATGTAAATGAAATTAGTAGGAAGTATCTCATAGAAAAACTGACTTTTAGAACAATTAAAGGATGTTGCCTATTTTGTTTGTGAATAGTATATACAATTAGTTGTGTGTTTGCATTTCAGGTTTTATTTTCACTTTTCTGCTTTTGCTCAGTTTGGATTCTATTGGTAGATGCAGAAAAGACAGATGTGGGAGCTATTTCAGGACATATGAAGTTGGGCATGAGCAGAAATCATCTCCAGGAAGGTGGTAGAAATCTATTTTGAGTTTCTTCAAGTTGTAAAGTGCTGAAAGACATCAGACAACTGGAACAAATTTGCCTTAATGGAACATCATAAGGCAAAATAAAGAAGAAAAAAAGTACCTGCAAAAATGTTGTCATGTTGGCTGAATAAAAAATTTTAAGGAAAAGTTTTGAGAAGTGCCCTGATTTTGAGTTATTCAGTTTTCAGAACAAAACTGAAGCTCCTGTTTCTTGATTATCATTTGGAAACATGGTGTGGGTAATCCTTAAAGACCTAAGGGGCCATTTCTGTTCTCTGCACTATGGAAAACATAGACTCATACCAGGTCTTCTGATACAGCCATGAAGATTAAATGAATCAAGATACAAGTATGAAAAATTGCTCTACAATAATGTTTGTAGTCTTGTGATTTCACTGCTCAGGTGTTTACAAGTACTTTTCTTTTGATGTCCTACTAGAAAAAACCAAAACAAAACAATTATAAAACTCAAACAAAAAAAACCACCAACCCAACAACAAAAAAATCACAACAAAAACTCAGCGTGAGTTAGGACGATTAAATCACGTTATTCCTGACAGAAGAGTTTGTGAGAAAAAAATTTATGATAAACTGGCATGTTCCAATTATCTTTGTTACCTTATGATTTCTTTCTTTTAAAATTTTTGGTCTTAGTAAATTAATTTAACAGATGAGAAGAGAGAAGAAATGGGATAAAGATCATTAGATTTTAATTTTTAGTTGAATCATAAAAAAAGGTAGTTGAGATTTATTTTAGTAACTGAAAATGAAAAACATACATGGGTAATCCATGCTATTCACAGAAATCTATTGTAATGCAGAAAATTACATTTATACAATGGATCAACTTTGCTAGCAGGCATGTTTCAAGGCAGTAAGTGCTAATCACCGAGGCAGTGCCTAACAGTGTGCGTGTGGAAGAAACAGTCTTTTATCAGGCCACTTAGGCTCCGTACTCTCCATATTGCAAGAACAGACAAGGTGAATCCGTGCCTTTTTTCTTTTCATAAACTCAATTCCTTAACTCTTCTATACGAAACTCTAGATCTACCTGTCTTTTCAGCACAAATTTCCCTTGAGGTCTCTGGTGGGCTTGCACCAGGGAGCCCTGGAAAATCCTTCCTTGTGAATTAGCTTAAGGGAAACCTAAATCAACTGAATAACTTTATGTTTAGCAAAAAAAAGACATTAACCAAGAAAGAATTTGACAATTTTTGTGGTACTGGACTTTTTGCCCTGCATCCTAGTTTGGACTGGATATGTAAAAAGTACAAAGTAATAAAGTGCTATAGAACTGCCAACATAAGAGTGTCTTCTTAGACACTACCTAAGATCTAAAGTGGAGACTAAATCTCGGAATATTTGTGCTGACAATATGCTGTAATACTTGGCCCAAAAATTTTAATAGCAGCGGTCAGGTGCCCTTCCAGTTAAGAAGTTACTTTTTTCTTAATGATAGACATTCTAACATCATCTTTCCTTTTTCATGATGACCTCAAGGGAACCATGTCTTCTAGAGATTCAACAAAGGTCACAAAATCTTGTCTTTTCCATATATAACACAATTCTATTTTCCTAATTGAAATTAATATAGTTTAAACCCTTTACACATATTGTTTACAGAGTTATTAGTATTATAACTTATAGATGTTAACACTTAGAATTAACACCATATAAAATTTTCTATATTATATATAATCAATTTTCTATATCCTATATTATTTTATTATGACTAAAATAAATTATTATAAAATATAATATCTGCTTCCAAAACTATTTCTATTGCCAATATAAATACAGAATTTGCTTGTTAAAGCAATGTTATTCTTTTATTTTTAGAGATAAAAGAGGTAATATTTTAAGAATATTGTATTCTACAAACTTGTAAACATGATAAGATTTGCATAAAGTAAGAAAATTGAGCACATTCTTCAACTGCACATTGAATCTGGGGAGAACAGATGCTGCTGACTCCCAGAGGTATGCAGAGAAATGGGGAAGAATACATTATATACTCAAATATGACCCTCTTATTAATACAATTTATTAAGTCACTCTGCAAGTGCTCCTTTTCAGTTTTATAAGACTAAAACCTTGCAGGTATAGCAAAAATTAATAAGAATTAGAATTTAATTCTGATTTCAGTATTTCCATGACTTTGGATGGGGTATATTTATGAGAGCTTTAGGTGTTGGTTGTTTTACATGTTTGTTTTTTTCAGATGTTGTTGGTTCATTTTTTTCAAATTTCTCATGCCAATAAAAGCATCTAAAGTAAATCACCTTTCTCATTAATTTGTTGAGAGGGTTCCATGTGAATTTAAGCCCCATTAGGTAAACAGATGAACAAGATTTAACTACATTTTTCTTTAGATGCCTATCTAGTAATCCCTTTTCAAATGTAGGAGTTTTTTTCAGGCTTTCACATATATATAAGAGTATAATTTTAGAGGCTATGGCTATCTTCAGAATGTGTGTTTCTTATTCCAGGCACATATGGCACTTGATCAACAGACTACTTTCAAAAAAAATAACAAAACTGCAGTGGAGAAGGTTTCAGTCTTGCCTTGTCACAGAAAAGGCAGGTAATAGAGGACAATGTTGTCATTTTGAAAAATTTTATCAGAAATAAAAGTCCACAGTACATAAATTTTCTTAATATGGAAAATCAGAGATCAATTACTCTATTAATTCACATAGACATTAAAAATTCTGTATGTAGAGTTTCTGTAATGATATTAATATTGAACACGACCAAATCCTGAATCTCAGCACTGCAAGAATGGATTGCTGTGCTATAAATTAGCCACAGTTTCATGACAGTCTTCCAACAATATGTAAAATGAATTTGATTATCCAAACAGTAATGCAAGTAGGTGCTAACAAACACAACATAAGACTAAATGGTGTGAAATCAGTGATCCAAGTAATGGATATGTCTTTTACATGTTCTCAGTGGCTTATAGTCCATGGTTTAGCAAGTCCATCCACATATTCCTAGCATCTAGTTATTAAAATGTTTAACTTACTCTGTTTAAAATCACTTCCCACTTTCAGAAACATGTTCCCAGAAAATTCTTAGTGAACTGCTCAAATCATCAAGGGTAGTTCTCAAAGGACACCTTAAAACAAGGTAATAATTTTACCTGTGCTTTGAAATCACAGGGTCAGAAATCAGACAACTACAAAGTAATTTATTATAATGAAACATCTCTCCCTTGGGAAAGTGTAGCACATTCTTGTGTTCAATATTGTACTCATAATTCGAAAGCTTTGATTTTGAAGACACAAGATATCATTGTCATCTTATTGCTCCAGAAAAGAAAATTAGCAGCAGTTAAAATTTACAGTGTTCAACCTTGATTCCATTAAGACATCTGAAGAAGTCTTCTGCCTAGTCAAAACCTATAATGTTTGAGCTTTTTATCCCAATATATGTCTGGAAATCTCACTTAATGCTCTCCATAAAAATAATAAAAATAACCCTACTAGAACAACTATACTTCTTTCTGAACTCAATTACAATTGGAAACTAGCAAAAACCACTTAAAAACTGGAAAAAATGCAACTTAAGTATATCTTTATAAGTATATCAACAGCCTTGGCAAGTCAACAGATATTCAGCTGACAGATTACTATACCTCCCTTCCAGTTACCTTTTAATTACACTCTCTTCAGGCAATCGATTTCAAGGGATTACATTATAACAATAACATTAGAAATAGATCACTTGTACCACGTCTCTTACCTTATATGCTGCATGTGCTATTCAGAAGGTAGAGAAATACATGACACTCCGAAGCTATGGCTTTGGTACTGAATATACTGAAACTTTCCATACAGTTCAGACTACGAAGAATCTTTAGGCTTCATTTTGAAATAAAGAGGCAGAAAAATAAATTTTTGAAAGATCCTCTTTTTTCTGATATTTAAAGTCTTCAAAATTACTTTCTTCACTGCACCCTTCCATAATATAAATACTAACCCTGAAAGGTAGAATGAACTCCGAAATTAGAAACTAAAACTTAACCTGTTTCAGAGAAGTAGAATTAAAACCAAAACTAATACATTTGACTGTAGAAGGAAAGAAAGGTGGAGAGAATCATAATGCTAAAAGTTCACAGGGGAGTTATTCCACATATTCTGAGTTATTTTTCTGTGTAAATAAGATTTATGTAATTAAATTCTCTGTGTGAAAAAAAGTGTAACTCCCCATGGACTACTGAACTCCAGATTGAATACTCACGAAAGATAAGGTTTTTTCACAAAGAGTGATTCTACTTTTTACCACAGAATGAGACAGAAATTACACTGAGACATAGTCAAATGAGGTATTGGTAATACGTTTCTGCACAGGATCTAACGTACATATTTATCTTACATTGTTTCTTGAAGTCCTGTTCTGTAAATGTAGTCCTGCAGTGCCATGATATTTCTACACGGCAGATTCAGATGGTTGATACAACATATTTAAAGGCAAGAAAACAGTTGATATTGAAAAGACAGAAACTGAGGAAGAGGAAGACATGTTTGAATTTTCTAACCCTCTGATTCAGCACGGCAGTCAACATTTGACTCTGATACCAAACATGTTAGATCAGTGATACAGTTGAAAAACTTCATACTAAGATATCTAAATATTACGCCCCTTAATGGCTCTAATCCTCATCAGTATCTTACAATTTTGAGATTTCAGTGTTTGATCAGTAATATTATTTTCTGCTCCTGGAATTACTGCAACTATGCCAACATGAATGAGTCTGACCCAAAACCCACCGAACAGAATCAGCTTTGGATTGTAACCTGAAATAGCAAAATCTACAATATGAAGCACCGTAAATGTATACATGCAACAGATCAAATACTGTCCAGTATTCAACATAATTTTTTTTAAAGGGCGTTTTCTTAACAGTTGTTCCTTTTTATTTATTTTGATCCCTACTAATTACAAAATTGAAACAATTTGCAAGTGCCTTGGACTACTTAGGTTTTGCCCTTTGGAGAAGTTATTAGTATAAGCTATATGATTACATGAAGGATGACATTCAGAGAAAATGTAGGTATCTAAAACAGAGTATAGTTGTCATGTGATAATAAGGGAGCAATAGTCCAAATTGCAACTCAAACATTGTTCAGATGCAGAGGTATAATGGGTTCAGGTACACCTTTATTTGTTCATTAATGAGTGTTATTTCCCAAAATTCAGAGAAGTGTAAAAAATGGGAGAGAAGAAAATGTGTCTTTTAGAGGAGACCAGTCCTTGCACAAAAGCTAAAGTCAAAATGCAATCACTCTGGTTGTATTTTGAGATGCCTGGTTCTTGAAGTGCTGATGGAGACGTGGGATGTATTGTGGCAGATAGACCTGCTTTTGCACATGTTATTGTATGACGTTTTTCTTTACTAGGATAGTACTTTATTCGGATACTACTCTACTTGGATAGTGCTTCAGAGGGAAAGACAATTTGTCTGCTTTTTCTTGCCACCTGATCTGTAGGTCTCCCTGGGCCACAGAGGCAGAGCGCAGGCAGATGCGACTGGGTGGGACGGTGGTGACCTGGGAAACCAGACTATTGCAGGGACTGAGGGGCTCTTGAGAAGCTCAAGGGGCACATATAGGGATCTACAGGTCCTGCAAGTTTGAAAACCTGTTTGTAGGCATCTGGAAGGGATCATGTCAAACTTATCACTGTGTAGACAGCTATTGAAAAGATACTGGTCCTGGGAAGAAACCTGGGTTAAACAATGTTTTTTCAAAGGCACAGTAGGCTGATGATAGCAGAGTAGAAAAGACTGGCTTGCAATGCTATGTCTCCTCTGATTCATTATGAGTTTTATACAAAAAATGTCTTAACTTGTAGTCTGATAGAACCTAATTTTAAAGGTGCACAGCACTTGTGGGGTGTTTAGGGTGCTCACTGCACATGAACTTCCCACTCTGCTTTTTATCTCTTGGGTCCTTTCAAAAGGTACCATATTCATGGTAAAATTGGTAAAGGAGTGCTTGAGAAGCAGTAGGTCTAGATTTAGGCCCTTCTTTGTCAAAGCATGTTCAAATCCACATCTGTCTTTTGCTTATACAAAGAAAACTCTAAAAAGTATCCAATAAGCAGTATTCCGTTTTTCATACAATAGCTACACCACTGGTAATTTCCAGTAAGCAGAGGAAATAATACAATTCATTTCAAAAGCTCACCCCAGAGCTATACTAAAATACTGACATAGTCATGTCCTTTATGCAGCAAAGAACATAGTATATTAGAAACTGAACTTGGAGAGAAGTTCTTGAATTCCAGTACCTGCTTATGCATTTTATTAATTAATTACTTGATATAAAGTGTGTAAAAACTTCTATATTGCACAGGTAACACTATAATCAGACTATGCTCCCATACTTCTTCCCTAATTTCTAGAGGTCTTTGAGAGTAAAAAATTATATGTATAGGTTACTTGGTAAATTTTCATAGTAATCCATTATTCAAAGATTTTACATGCCTTAACAGAAAATGTCCTTTCAAGACAGGAAGAAAGCCCTTGTTTTTAAGTCTGAGTTATTGCTTTTACAGCTGTCTCTTAACATTAAATATTATTGGAAATTGCAGTCTTCAAGAAAGGAATACTGTATGGTCCTCAGGAGTCTTATTAAAATGTCAATAAATTTGGATGGGGGAAGTCTCAATGAGAATACCATGAGAATTTCTAAGAGTTTAGAGAGGAAAACTATTTCTAGTTGCAGAAAGACTCATAAACATTCATTTTATGAGCTTCTGAGGATTTGCATACATCAACACAGGTGCTGCTGGGCCACTCCTCCTCTGCTTTCTAAAATTGATACATCAAAAAAGTTCCTTCTGTCTCTTTGTCACAAATACTTCATGCTATAATTGTATTGGTGTAATTTCTGTTATTAGTGGAATAGCTGAACAGTGTTCTCAATAATCAAGTGGTAAGATGCATTATATTAATTGGGAAAGAATTCAAACATGTAAATACAAAGGGTAATATACTTCTTTAGAAAATATGAGACTGAACAAACTTTCAGAGAGTCAAACTCTAAGGCAAACAATATAATCTATAATTATTTTGCAAGACATTTTTGTTTATTAAGACTTCACTCACAAAATTTGGTTTCTATACTGTTTATATCCGGAAGTATAATAAAATATACCATCTCTTTCCTGATAGCTTCCATACACTGCTATTAGAGTAATAACAGACACACATAAAACAAACAATTATTTTGATGATCAGGAAAGTGTATTTTGCAGTGTAATTAATCTCTGTAAAAATTATTTCTTTTTAAACCCTGTGATTAGAGTTTCTTTAGAAATACCTTTTTCTTTCACAGTTTTCTACTTTGTGTTAATTGTATCTATCTGAATCTTGCTCTGCAATTTTCCTGCTTATCAGAAAAGATGCTTAATGCATTGTGATTAGCCCAGTGGATGGAGATTTATAATTTACATTTTATGAAAGAAATTCACACTGTTCTAAACAGTTCTTCCTTTATTATATTTCCAGAGTATGCTAATAACATAAAAGAGACAGTGTGTATTTATTCTTATCGCTAAATAAAAGGATCAAATTGGTACATGGAATGTGATAGAGATGGTAGCCTTAAGCAGTCAAAACTGGATCAATAATAGACAAGCAAAGGCCTAACAAAAATCTGCATGATGATTAGGTTTGTATAGATTGCTGAAGCTCACCCAGAGTGAAATCACACTTTCTATTCAGACTTGTATGTAGAACTTGCCATTAAATGTACACAAGAGGCTTTTTTCTCTTTGTGAAAAAATAACAGTCCCCTGCTTCTTTCAATCAACAGAGATGAGCAATATGGTTCTTCCCCTATATGACTTATAAAATCTATTTTTTAGCTTCATAAATATTAAGTGCATTAATTTTATTTTTTTATTCACCCCTCTACCCAAATTTCCAAAACTTTTTTCTTTTTTTCTTTTACTATGCAGCTTGCTCTTCAGGCTTAACCAGAGTGGCACAGCATAAAAGCTTCAGGGAATCTCACCTGGAAAGAATATATACTATACTTGCATTGGGCAAAAAATAAGATGTGCCTAGCTTGGCTTTTTTCTAAAAATGGTTTCATTATTATCGATTCATTATATATTTTATCATATATCAACCATATTGAAGTGTACATGATACCAATACTTTACAGCAGGACTGGTAACTACTTGTGAAGTGCACCAATTTCCCCTTTTGTCCTTCAGATATTTAATTTTTACTGTAAGTTTATAGAAACTGATTTTGTGAAGAAATCATGAATATGATGGGGGAGGGGTGAATTAGTTATCATATACTCAAGAAGTGAGATATGTTTACTTTAACTGTCACCTTGAATGTGCCACACACATGGCATGACCAGAGTACAAGGAGCATGATACATGCGAAAACGTTTCATAGTAGATAACAATCCAAGGATTGTCTACAAAGCAGTCAAATTGGAAAATACTTCTGAGTTAGTAAGCATTGGAAACTGCATATTAATAATTACGGCTAAGAAATAATAGGACAAGCAATTTAGTGGGTGAGATGTAACTATACTTTGAATCAACTGAAGAAGACCTGCTAGAATCAGTAAGGTGATTTCTGCTCAGAGAGTGCCAGTGTTAAAAATGCAGTGTTTATACCTACCATTCGAAGTTCACCCTGTTAGGAACAAAGCAGTCTGCCAGGGGTGGCTACTCACACCTTCTGTACAAGACAATTGCTGGGAAAAGAGGGGAGTTTGTATATGCTTCTGTATAAAACTGGGTCTCGATTAGAGGGTGCAGACGTTCGGAGGAGCTCATGAGTTCTCCAGTCTAAACCGTGCACTGGCCTTTGGAATCACCCTGTCTGGTAAAAGTAGTATTCTTTTTTCTGATTTGAATTGATGTGAAGCTTTGGGCACAACTATAAACTTTGGTTGGGTTTGTTTTGTTTTGTATTTAAATTGAATACAAAGGGTTTCATTATTATTTTAATGATTCAAAATAGAAGTAAATGGAAAATCCTCTCAAAGGCATATTCTGAAAACTCTTAAGAAACTGAGTTTTCATCCAGAGTCAGAAATTGGGGTCATCAAGAAAAAATTAGATGTTAGCCATCTGCTTCTATACTGAGGCAGCCATGAGTTTTATTTGCAATTTCCTTGTTTGTTTTGTAACTTAAAAATGAAAAATAGAAACATTGACAGGAGTTAAATGGAATAAGTTCCATATTTTTGGAGTTTTCCCCTCTGAATTTCTATTCTTTTTTTTTTTTTTTAAATTATTATCAGTGTAACACTCACATTCCCAAAGCCCTTTTTCCTTGTCAATCTGGAAGTTATCTTCTCAAAAGGAATCAGAGGAAAAAAATGCCATGGTAAAGTATTTTATACACAATCTGAGGAGCAAGCAAAATACAAACAACTAAAATGCAGATGCAATTTTTCTGCAAACAATGAATTTGTTTTACAATTTATTTCTCAAATTTTCCTCCAGAGACTCTCACCTGTATTTCCTTACTCCTCTCTAGCTGGGCAATAAATTTAATGTCAGGAAATCTGTTTTATTAATGTTAATCCCAGTAGATACATATATTTGGATGCTCCTTTTCAATCACATTGCTAGGGAATAAAAGTAAACATACCTGGAATTCTATGTGAATAATTAAGTGTTGTTTTATAACAAATCAGGAATTAAAGCTACAGAATTATTACAAGGTGATATTTATAGCTTTTGGTTCCTAAATTTCACTACCAGAACGGTACTGTGGTGGCATGGAATATATATGACTTCTGTAATGAGGTAAGCTGACCACTTGAATAAAGATGAATTGTTTGATTTTTTTGCCTTAAGAATAAAACATTACTGGAAATAAAGAATATTATCCTTCATCTACAATTTTTTGGGATCCTATGAGCTGCTACGTTGCTTAGGGTGCTTAAAACATTTGTGTACCAAAAAATCCTGGAATTAAGCGGTCTCCTTGGTTTTAAATATTGATGTAGCCAAAGGTAATGTTCAGTTATTTCCATTTCAGTGATTTTAAGACAGAAAATACAGCTGAGTTTCAGAAAAAACAGTATAAATAATCTTGCTATAGAAGTTATATCACTTTGGAGCATTGTTAATATACCAGAGTAAAATTTCCTTAATATATAATACACAGGAAATCTGACTGGTAGAAATTTGATCAAAAGTGAGGCACTGTGATTCAGAAATAATTTCCTGGCACACAGTGATAACAGAGTAAGAGGCACCTGTCACACCTGACTACACATTTCTGGCTTTTTATCATTTGAAGCATCTCTATATACACACACTTTTAAAACATTTATAGGTTTTGTAATACACCAGACACATGGTTTCAGTTTTCTGTTACATCAAAAGATGAAGGAGGAGAGGACTTCCTGAAGGGAAACACACATCACCCAGACGAAATCCATTAAGTAAAATGATGATGTGAAGTGATTCGAGTATATGCTATTCATTCAAGCACAGAAATAGCTCTCTGGAGGGAGAAAAGCAGGAGTGAAAATTGGATCTATTGTGATGTCATAAGGGCAAAATACAAAAGAAGTTGTTAACCACAGATTTTAAGGCCTCTAGGGTTGGAAAACACTACTTCTTCACTGCCTTTGCAGAGAAAGGCAAAACACATGAGAAATCCTTGCTATGTAAGTAATTTGGAAATTACTCTAAACATTCTAAAGGATAGATGGCCTTTCAAAAAGTGAGTTTATTCATAAACATATAAAATAGGATCAGAATCTTAGGGAAAATAAAATATCTGAATGATATTTAAATTTTATATGTGGATTTATGTACAGAAAATTCCCATACACACAATCCATATTTCAGGTTCAGTTCTGTAGACTAATTTTTTCTGACTATGTAAAAAAATCATGTAAATGCATTATGCCAACTTGTTGCCACGTTTTAGGAATAAATAACTATTGAGACAGTCACGGAAAGAGGAAGGGAAGGGAATAGAAAGTGAGAGCAGGAATGGGGGCAGAAAGAAAGGGAATATATTTCATTGTCTTAGTGAACCTTCAATTCTCTCAGTAAAAAAAAAAAGTGATCAGCAGCATGGCTACAATTTTCAAGGAATGAACTTCTTTCTAGAAACAGAGAAACAGAGCTACACAACAGCAATAACACATTTCCTGTGGTTACACACTTGGAAAATAATTGTCAGAATGAGCAAAATAAAATAACATGTGGAAGACAGTTTCAAGGCAAAGGAACCCTCAAAGATAGCAAGAAAGGATTGAAAAGTAAAACTAAGAAAGTGGCACTGAGAAAAAAACCCAATGGTTCAATGTTCTTTTTGTAGACTTTCTTTCCTTGATTTACTACATTTCGGATGATTGAAGTCACCATTTTCACATCTGTGTAAAAACTACATGATCTAGTAAACAAAAAGTCAAAAGACTGACATTATAAAGGAAAATGCACTGTTACATAAATTCTGTTGGGTGTACTAAAACACTCAACTTACTTAAGCCACAGAATATCTATAAACAAAGAGAAGTGATTGTCTTTCTCCATAGGAAGTATTTAGAAATACTTTCTTGAAACATATATATGCAAAATCAAACACTTTTATAAAGCAGATAATGAGAAAACTAAAGTGATTTAGTCTTTAAGAATTAGAAGGTCTCATATTCCCTCTAGAGAGAATGCAGTTAAAGTAATAGCTGAAGATCGTTCTTGAATTACAAAATAATGTAGCGATAAAGGCAGAGTCGCCCATTATCCTCTTCTGCTGATTCCATCATGATCATTCAATTAGTGAGCCAAAGAATAACCTTTGTCAATTAACCAGCTGGGGCACACACTCCTTCCAAAACTTAGCTGTTAATTACCTCCTGTTGTGAAGAATGAGATTTGAATATATTGCTTTTAGGTTATTGCAACAAACAATTAGTCAAACCTTTGATCCCTTATATGAACATGAATTCAGTGATAGAAACACTGAAGTACACTTTAAAACAGGGCAGAAAATCAGATTAGTTCTGTGGGTACTCTGATGAAAACTGATAATCAGTTGTTCATTTCACTCCCTTCAAATAAGCCTCAAGCATTTAATATATAAAAGCTATATAGTTTGGGATAATTTTGAGATAGCCACATTTCTACAGGAGAATTAGGAGCTGATTTAAGTAGCATTGGTCATGGGCTACAGATCAATGAATTGTAAATGTAGTTGTTTTTTATTTGATTGAAAAGAAACAGGATCAAGGTGGTAAGTTGTTAACTGCATCTCAGAAAAACTCATGGAGGAGATTGACTTTGTCAGTTTAAATGTTTAATCTCTGATAAGCAAAAATAAAATATCTGCCAAGAGGATGGTGAACATTAGTTTACTGCCTGAAAGAGCAGGACTTTTAATTGATTGACAAATGAACAGAAAAAAAGAATTTAAAAAGTAAAGGAACACTACAAGAATGGACAGTTTGGTAATTGGAAATTGTAAAGATCACTGAACATGGCTTATTGTTATCTGTTTGATTGGAATAATTCCTTTGTTGACAACTTTATGTGGAGCAACATTGACTCTCATAAAATAAGGGTAGTTTTTATTAATATTTTGAGTATGAATGAACACAGCAAACGTGGAGTTGTGCTGCTTTTGTAAAAAGTGACAACACATTTATACACCAGTACTAATGTGCACTTTTAATCCAGTCTGAAGTTATGCAAGATATTTCTAGTGAATATTGTTAATCTGGGCAACAAGAAATAAAAAGAAAAAAAAAATATTTAGGAGATCAAGGATGAGACTAATATTAATTTAATTTTAATATTACTTTTTAACAAATAAACTAAGCATTTATTGGTCCTGCCTGACCAACCTAGATGCATTCTACAGTGTAGTGACTACATCAGTGAAGAAGCAAAGGTCTACAGATGTCATTTATCTGGACTTTTGTAAACCATTTGACACGGTCCTCCTCCTTCACTCTAAATTGCAGAGAGATGGATTCAAATGCTGGGCTCTTAGGTGAGTAGAGAACTGGCTGGAAGGTCACATCCACAGAGCAGTGGTAACAGCTCAGAGTCCCGATGGGCAGCAGTAACAGGTGGTTTTCCTCAGGGGTCCGTACTGGGGTGTTAATCATCAGTGACATAGACAAAGTGACTGAGTGCACCCCCAGCAAGTCTGCAGGTGACACCCAGCTGAGTGGCAGTGTTGACACACCTAAAGGATGGGATGCCATCCAGAGGGACCTTGACAAGGCCGAGCAGGGGTCCGATGGGAACCTCTTGCGGTTTAACAAGACTAAGTACAAGACCTTGCACCAGGGTCAGGGCAACTCCCAGTATCAATCCAGGCTGGGGATGGACAGATAGAGAACAGCCCTGCTGAGAAGGACTTGGGAGTGCTGCTGGATAAGAAGCTGGACATGGCCCAGCAATGTGCACTCACAGCCCAGAAACCAAACGTATCCTGGGCTGCATCCAAAGCATCGTGGGCAGCAGGGTGAGGGAGGGGATTCTGCCCCTCTGCTCTGGTGAGAGCCCACCTGGAGTGCTGCATCCATCTCTGGGGTCCCCAGAACAGGGAAAGACAGGGACCTGTTAGAGTGGATCCAGAGGACAGCCACCAAGATGATCAGAGGGATGGAGCACCTCTCCTATGAGAAAAGGCTGAGAGAATTGGGATTGTTCAGCCTGGAGAAGAGAAGGCTTCATCATGACCTAATTGGAGCCTTCCAGTACCTGAAGAGACCCTACAGGAAAGATGGCGAGGGACTATTTACAAGGGCATGTAGTGACAGGACAAAGGGGAATGGCTTCAAACTGAAAGAGTAGATTTAGATTAGATATTAGGAATATATTCTTTACTATGGGTGTCGTGACGTGCTGGAACAGGTTGCCTAGAGGAGCTGTGGATGTCCCATCTGTGGAAGGATTCAAATCCATGTTGGATGGAACTTTGAACAACCTAATGTGGTGAAAAGTGTCCCTGGCCATGTCAGGTGGGATGGAACTAAATCATCTTTAACGACCCTTTCCAACCCAAACCACTCTATGATTCTATAATTTTTTATATAAAAATGAAAAAAAAAAAAACTTGCTTGAATTCATAATATAAAAGCCCATTTCAGTGCTTCTGATATCATTAAAATATTGTTTTAAATATCCCAAACACTGCTGCTTAAATAATTATTGCCCCAAAACTGACAACAATACATTAAAGTATTTCTATTTGGAATGAATAGAAGTTCTTCAATCTCCTTCTTAAGTGGAAATATGATTCTCCACTATATTTTCCTTATATATACAAATATATATGTAAGCATACATAAAGTCTTCAAGCATTAGGAAAAAACCCTTTTTCCTTTGGGGGTTAATTTTCAGCTAAAAACATACCTTTTTCCATCTTTTTTTCTGATATTTAGAACATTTATTTCAATCCATAGCCTAAGAGCTGATGCCAATGTAGATATTACGATCACATATTTCTCAAGAAAGAAATATCTCTGTCCTTTTCCCCCAAACAAAATATTTTTGGAATAATTAATATGTGCTGCAGTATTTTAAATTTAACATAGGTCTTTATTTGTCTGAAAACTTTCAATGAAACTTCTTTTCAACTGATTGAAATGTTATTATTCTGTTCTGTGTCATCTTATATGACCATGAAATCACCACATCCTATTTAAAAAATGATTCAATATGCAATTTAAAATGCTGACCATGAGAAGCAATGTCAGAGAAAAACCCTATTTGCATCAGGAGAGAATATGAAAGCCAAATGAAATCTTTTCTGTCACAATTTTGGTGTCCTGTCACTATATCTGTTGTAACTTTAACAAGCTAGGCTTTCACAACAGAAAGTTGCTATGAATTATCTTTAGCTTGCCTCTTGAGGTATAATTATTTCATATCACTTGTGTGTCAAAGATGGAAGGTTTCAAATCAATTCTGAAATTGGTTGTTCCTCTTAATGAAGTAACATTTTCAGGGTTCATTACTCTGTCACACATTTCTGCTAAACCACAGTGAGGGTTTAAAAGAACAGCCCAACACGTAATTTGTTTTTGTACTACATGAAATGCTTTCTGCCATTTTAATGCATTGCAATGTATTTTCCTTTAGTGTGCTGTCCTACAGCCAGTTTTCACTTCACAGAAATGGAAGTGAAATGAGCTTTCTGAAAATACATTTTCTATTAAAAAAAAAATTGAGAATCATTTCACCAAACACTTCTCAGTGTAGATATTTACATTGGCCCTCGTTCTCTGGACGTGCTTTAGTGTTATTGGACAAGACGGCACATAAATCACTCTTTAAGCAGTACCTATTTCTCCCACTTAGCCGTAAAGGGAGTTCAGATGTCCAGTACTCTGTTCAGTACACAGATGACCAATGCCATGGAGGTAGTTTCAAGTATCCCACCTCATCCCCCTCCAGCAGGCTCAGCATCCTATCTGTCAGGCCTGTCCCAGATAGCCTAGGGTGACTCATGTGCTTCCGTGCTATCACTTTTAAATGGTCTGTGATCCAAATAAGTACTGCAAGGGTGAGCGTGCAGGTATCTGGAGCAGGATGCAGTTTCAGGTAGATCTTTCGATGTAGATTTACACTGTATTGTGTATGTGAGCTCTTTTGTAGGCACCCATTAGAGTCAGAGGTGATGTATGGCTTCACGTGCCCCCAACAGAGGCAAATAGTGCCTTTTCAGGTATCCTCACATATTTGAGAGCTCTACAAAGGGCTGGAAGAGAAGATATATGCTTCCTGTATGTTCCTCTGGATTGACAGGTAGAGGCCAGCTGCCCAGAGATAGTCCAGGACATCTCAGGAATCCTTGGAGACTCAGCTGACTTGTACTTAGGAAAAGCAGTGCATCCCTGCAGAGAATCTGCTCAAACTGTTCTAGACACCTGGTGCCTGCTCACATCAATAACTTCCTAAGCTTAATTGAATAAGAGCTTATAATTTTGTCATATTTAAATATAACTGTATACTGACATTGTATACAGTATGTTTACAACTGTATACTGATAATGTACATACTGACTAGTATTTCTTCTACAAGGGTAGACATAATCTAATTCACCACCACCCTCCAAAAAACCTCAACATGAAGATTTTCTTTTTTGTGGAATATTCAAGTTTCTTTTCTGAACTGTGAAGGTAAAAGTAATTTTAAAAGTCCCTTAACAGTTCTTTGACATTAATTTAATCTACTTTATTATTCTTTCTCTAATATGCCTTTTACCATTGCACTTAAGCAAATTTTACATTTATGTCATACTCATATTTATTGATATGTAAATATCAATGTAAAATAATTGACTGCATATTTTTGTCAAGAGTCTTCTTTTCAATGCCTGTTATATTCCCTTTCCTCTCTCCTTCAGTCTCTCAGTGGTCCTTTTTGATGTCACATTTTGCCAACATTCTTCCCCCTGTGAAATATTGCAGAATTAGGACTGTTTTAGTGAGCTGCCTACCATATTAAACAGTTGTAACTGTTTAATACCTCACTGTACTGTAGGGACATTACTTAAATTTAAGTATGTGAAAGTGTATCAGTGACCTCAATTAGCTATTTCTATTTTTATTTCTGAACTTCAAATTTTACTGCTCTTTGATATATTTTAAATTGAGTCCTGTTTCAGTCAATCTAACAGACTCCTTATACATTGGGTTTACTCCTGACACCCTCCTTTTACTCTTAATTAACTTGATTAAATATTTACTCTGCTGTCACTGCCTATGTCCCTATCAAGATTGAGGTCCTGTTGTGTTAACTGCTAGGTACAGTATGAACACAGAAGTCCATCATATTAGTTATTAATGAAAAATGGTGTTAGCTTTCTATGAAGAATTACGTACTATATGAAATATTATTCAAATTTTTGAATAGAAAATAACCTTGCTTAATATAAAGTGCTTTAATTTGAAGGCAAAATTATACAGTTTTTCACACTTAAGGATTAGGATGGCTGTCTGATTATGGCAGCAGAAATATGTTACCTAAATTATAATTATGAATATTATCATTATGTTCTATCAACATGACCATCAGTACTTACTGCAAGGTATGCAAAATGAGAAATACAAATAGCTTTATAACAAATAGCAATTCATATGCATTCTTAGTGGCAAAATAGACCATAAAGCAGACATTTGCATTCACAGGAAGGAAGAGTAAATATAGAGCTCCTACATTAGTTTCTAAAGGAGTTCATACATTATGTATCTCATATATCTCAGAAGCAAAGCAGAAAAAAAATAAGTTATCCAAGAACACACACAGGTGAAAATTCTAAATCTTATGCACATTCCACTACAGATACTAAGCTTGGATTATTTCTGAAGAAGTTACTGAGATAGCAAAACAAATTAATAAGTTCATAACAGGGACCAGTAGGGCAGGATAGTAGTCTAAGCATAGCAAAATTCTCAGATCTACCAAATTAACAGAAACAGCAATAATCTTGATGTAATCCAAATTCAAGTTTACACAGTGTTGATTTAGACTTGCAAGAAAATGAGAAAGAGAGAATCTGACAGTTTCGTTAAGTAGTAATTACACATCCTGCAGTATTTCAGAAAGTAAAGATGCTGTTGTGTTCAGAGAAATTAATTCCCAGTTTAGATGAGGCACCAAAGAATTATGGCTGCTCTGACCATCACCTTGTAAGAAGCATATACTCATAAAATCACTTTATACCACAAATTTTGGTCACAAATCTCCTCAGATAACTATACTCCAAGTTGCCTCAGATTCAGGAACCAACTGTGATATGCAAATATGTTCCTAAGTTCTGTCTATACACCTTGGTGCACTCAATCCATAAGGTGTACTCCTCCTATTTAAAAACAAGCCTGGTGAACATCCTAAGCCCATATGAGACAGAATGGGCTCAGGAACTGTAATGAAATATGCTTAAGGGTTAAACATGACTAATGTATCTTGACCACAGTTAACAGATTGGCATCCTGTAGGGATCAGGTGAATGTGATCAATTAACAATCAGTGATTGAGATTTGATAAAATGTCTCTATTAAAAGTTTCCTAAAGACAAGATAGTAATTATTTCAGTTATAGCCTCAAATGGAAAAAGAGCAGAAAATAAGGCCACAGAACAATAGAGCTTAAAGGGAAGGATAAGTTTTATGAAGATTTTGTGTATGTGAATATACTGTCAAATAGTATGCAACCAGTGTAAAACAACAGTGCACAGTATTTTGGCATCAGTCACAAATTAGTAGTTTTCAACATTTATCTGTTTGGTTAGTAAATTGCTACTATATCTGTTGGAAAGTATCTGTGAGAACAAGAGCTATTAAGACTTCTAAGCTGTGATACATTTACAAATAGCATGTATCCCCAATGTAGTGACAAGGTTAAATAAATATGTGTTCCCTCAGCTATTCTGAGATCTGGATGAAACAAAACACCTCATTCAAGATGGGAAGTAAATAGATTACTTTTGAAATTGCCTTAATTTAATGAATTCCCTATTTAAGTAAGGTAAAATAAAACACAATTAATATAATTCAATCTTCAAGTGAAGAGTTTAAATATAGGGTTACTTTTGGGAAAAACAAAAAGCTTTGTTAGCTACAAAATACTGCTTAGCAAATACTTCTTGATGGCCTGATTTTTTATTTTTTTTTAAAAGTAAAATATTCACCATACAAAACTGAAATAAAACTTGAACAATACTCAATTGGTAAAATATTCAGAAGGGCTTAAAAGCATAAAAGCCAAAATGTCTTTCGCTGTCAATGTTGCACAGATTTGAAAGTGCACAACTAGAAAGACCAATCCTTAATCTTCAGATATTATGAAAAATTTTGTTCTGTTGATATTGCAGAAGCTTTTCACTTGAAAAAAGGAGAATTTCCCATTCAGCCTCATATCTGAAGATGCATATGTCTTTGGTAAAACAGGGAAAGACTGTGTTTAATTTCTGAATGGGTTAAAAATGACTGTCTCTAGACAGTGATGTCTATCAGGATGATATGGTATCTGTTTTCTCTCTCAACTGCTAGACCACCAGACTATTAGCTCTTTTTACTAGATAGAAAGATAAGCTGGAGGACAATTTTGGCATTTGCTTGAGATTTTCTGATAGTCTTGCTCTTATGGTATCCAACATTACTGATTTAAATTGACAGATCTGTCAGGTTACAGAAGTGCATGGTCACATTGCTCCAGCCCACTGTGAGCTGAGACCATGCACCACCTCTGTGTAACCTGCCTGCTCCCTCCCTCACTGAGGTGGGATCCCTAGCTGGGTCTGCAGATAAGGATTGACAGTTCTTGCCTTTTGGATAGACATTGTCCACCTGAATTTCTCCAATTTTCAACTCATTTTCCCACAGACTTCTCCTAGAGAAATTAATGTATTTTGGTCCAGGCAAGTGGGGAATTGACTGTCAGGTGGCATCCAGAGGGGTGGTTGTAAATAGGTCCTTGTCAAAATGACAATCTGTCACAAGTGGAGACACCCAGAGATCAGTATTGGGCCCAGTGCTGTTCAATATCTTAATAAGTGATCTGGAATGGGATCGAGTGTACCCTGATGAAGTTTGGTGATGTTAGCAAACTGAGCCGAGCAGTGGACACTTGGAAAGAGACACTCCCTCTGCACAGAATAGGCTGGAAGACTGGGCTAACAAGACCCTTATGAAGGGTGTCAAGGAGAAGTGTAAGGTCTTACACCTGCAAAACATAATCCAGGAATAGAGCATAGACTTAAATTTACCCAGCTGGGGAACAGTTCTGTGGAAAGCGACCTGGGGGTTCTGGTGGACAAGCTCAGTGTGAGAGAGCAGTGTGTTGATGCAGCAAAGAAGGACAGCAGGATGCTGGGCTGCATCAACAAGGGCATCACTAGGGGAGATCAACAAATCATTTTCCCACTCTATTCAATGCTTGCCAGGCCACACTTGGAATAATGTGTTCAGTTTTTGGTTCCTGCTGTTCAAAATATCTTTGGACAGGCCAGAGAGGGTCCAGATAAAGGCCACAAAGATGATCAAGGGGCTGGGAAGCCTCCCATGTGAGGAAAGGCTGAGAGAACTGGGTTTATTTAGCCTTGAGAAAAGAAGGTTGAGGGGAGACCTTATCACCATGTTCCCTTTTAAAAGGGAATAACATAGGAAAGAAGATGGGCAACAGGTACAAGTTATTCCTCAGGACATTCTGATTTTTCACAATGAGGACAACCAGACATTGAAATAATCTTCCCAGGGAAGTAATGGATTTCTCAACATTGGACACTTAAACTGGAGAGGATGCTGAGCCATCTTGTTTAGGTCATGCTTTTGCCAAGAAAGTTTGGACCACATGACCCTTGAAGTACCTTCCAAACTGTTATTCAATGAGTCTATGATTCTATGAACAGTTATTGTGGACAGTCCCAGTAAAGAAGGAGTGCAGATGGTATGAAGATGCAAGATACCATAAATATATATATGATATATTTGTATGTATATATATGGTATATATGGTATATATGTGATCTTTCAAGTCAAATCCAAAGATATTAAAAGTGAAATATCGGGCGAATTGTAAAATTTTATGGTTTAAATTTTACTTAATTCTCTGAATTACAAAAAATAATCTAAATAGTTTCTTCCAGTATTCTGAAGTACTTTCTGGTCGAGGTTATATATTATTTATGCATTTCAGTTTAATTAATTTTAAATATTTGTGCACAGTCCAGAGCAGAATGCTCCCAGCTTTTCTTTCATTGTAATTCTACTCTGGCTGATTTTAGGACCCTGTGCACATTAATATTTTGGGTTAATATTAAAGATATTTTGAGATTTACTGCAGCAAATTGACACTACTTAATTCCTAATATTTTCAATTTGCAGAAGCTCCCTCTGGAGTGAGAGGAGGGTGTAGAGCAAATTATATAAAACTAGAAATTCAAGTTTCTCTGTCCAAAGTAGAGAAAAAAGAACAAAAATCTTTAAAATAAGATTTATGGTTTACAAATGATATAAAAAACCCCAGATGTGGTTAAATAAAAAAATCTTTATTTGCTATTATTTACTCTTAATCTAAGATATTATCTCTTTTGTCTATACATCCTGTTGGCCATCAGTACTGAATATTCACCATTGATTTGATTCAGCTAGCTCCAATTCTAAGCAGATACCACAGATATGGAAAATATCTTTCCATTGTGCAGTGATGTTTACTGTTCTTGCTTCTGTCTCTCAGAAAATGGCAGTGCATCTCATTGTTCAAGTACATTAGTTATATTTATTTCAGAATCAGTAGACTTTCTTGTCCCCTGACTACATAAAAAGGTTTTAGACAAAAAAAATTGATTGATTTATATGTAGCTGTCAAATGTAAACCCTTTAAGTAATTCAATTTAAGTGACAATTCTAATAGCTCTTTTTCTTTAATACCTGCCTTTAATACCTACTAGTGCAATACTCAGGTAATAATCTGCAATACACGAAGATCTGTAATATTCACAAAAGTGTCTATAATTACACTATTATAAATGACATCACCTGCTCCAGACAGACAAAAACTTATACCTGCTGCCCAGGGAAGTGGTAGACCATCCCAGGAAGAGTTCAAAACGTGTGTGCATGTGGTAATTGGGGATACGGTTTTGTGGTGAACACAGTGATATTGGGTTGATTGTTGGACCTGCTCATCTTAGACATCTTTTCCAGTCTTAACTATTCTATGATTCTGTGACTCTATGATTTGTAAATATGACTCACATTCACTTAGCAACAGAAAACAAATATCTAAAGCCTTTGTACTGAACCCTTTACTGTTCTAGTGGACCGCTGAAGCTTACATTCCTAAAAAATTCAACTGCAGAATTTATCAGACACAGCTGAGTAACAGCTCCAATTTTTCCCATGTTTAGACTGCAGTGATGAAAAGAATGGAGAATTTACTCATGAGACTTCACTGAGCGAGCTATATAACAGAATATGATTTCTTTTTAAGACACATAATTGTTCTGTACAAAAATTATTCTAGTTCATGTTTGCATACAAGATCAGATTAGACAGGCCTCAGTATTTATAGATTCGCTAGTGTTAAGGGAATTCATTCTTGTTAGGATCAGCAAAGTCAAACTAGACAAACAGATTCTGTGGACCAGGTCCCCAGGGAACAGTCTCCAGCCAGCATGAGAACCTTTTCAGTAGTTATTAAAGATGTTGTCAAGAAAATATGAACTGTGGTTTCTTACATCTGGAGTGATCATGAGATACATTTAGATACGATGGAGAAATAAATGACTTTTGAAATCATGGATTGATGCATTTAAAAATAATATTCAAAGTATTAGTACTTTAAAAGTTATGGAGATATTTGTGTAGAAAATATCAATTGTGTTACATTGCTACAGCACTACTCGAGAAAATTTGAATAAAATTTCATATGCACTACTGTTACCTTTAAAATGTATAATTTAACAGTAAAGTGTAAAATGAAAAATTCCCATGTCTTTAACAGAAGAAATTTTAGAAAATAAATATATTTCATGGAATGAAAACCTTAATTTTCATTTTTTACAGTCAAAAACTAATTTTACTTATTTTGAAATCATAACTAAGAATATGTATTGTAAGGTTGCATACTTTCTTACAACATTAATGGGACAAATATTTGTCTGATCATCAACTGAAAAAAAAATTAAAATGAAGTCATACATAGAAAAACAGTGACATGGAAGAATACACATCTCCATGGCCTTTCTGGTCTTTTAACAATGGAATGCTAATGTGGATCATTTAAAATAATAAGATTTAGGAAATATTTCAAAGGCTTCCCATAAAAAGTAATTCAGAAGAATCATATATTCCAATATTGATTGAATATACAATTATAAATAGAAAATTAATTGAAATTGGTTGCTTGCATATGAGGTAAGATTTGAAGTGACCTTTAGGCTCATTAAAACCTCCTCCATACTTTCTAAGAAAACTACAATATGCAACTGCTGCTACACATTTTTCAAGCTTTGTTTTGAAAAGTGATTTGTTCAGTCTTTGTTCAGTCTTTTGTCCAGACATACTGACAAACTCTTTCTAAATTTGCTTTCGGTGCTACATATGAAAACAAGCATTTTTTACAACTGTGCCCGTAAATCATTGGCCTTTTCTGTTAATTCACTTTTATGCCAACTTTCCCTTTACTTCACTCAAAGTGCTGATGCCTTAATACCTTTAAAGAGGAGGAATGTCTAGCCTCTTATTCTTCAACAACATCACTGTAGAGTACTCCATCATGCACACCATGATTGTTCTCAGTCCTTCCCATAAGGACCAAAAAAATGTTCATTGTGACCACACAAAAGGCAGAATTGTTGCTGAAATATTTTTAATGTTATGCATATGCACAAGTAGATGATAGGATCAATGTTTATATTTCATGTTTTTACATACACTAACCAAAGTCTAGGTTTAGTACTATTCACTCAGAACAAAGCAAGATTTTTCATAAAGAATTAAAATACTATTCTGTGATTTTTATGTATCATAAAGACAAACAATGATCCTCTCCTTGGTCATTTGTCAAGTAAAATCGAGAAACTTGGGCATCACAGGTAGTTGGCAGCTTGGTACAGTACAGTTGGTACAGTAACATTTCGGGAGCATGGTACAAAAACAGTATAGCTCTGTTTCCAACAATTGCAATTTATAAAAGTTTTTTGAAAACATGTTGTTTCTCTTGTTCATGAAATGTTGATAAACTAAGATAATTTTTTCTTCTTAAGATTGCATTGATTTCCTTTCAGTTGAATAGGGTATGACAGAATACTTTATTTCCATCAAGAAAAATATTCCATATATTTATAAAGTATGATCTATCAAACTAAAATATTCCATTAAACTAAAAACATTTTTATTCTATAGTATTGAATTATATTTATTGATTTATATGCCAAACAGAGAAGTTAAAAATCATTAGTTCCAGTATTATCAAGATACAGATTCTAATATTCTTAGAGTTGTATCATAAAATAAGATTTCAACCATTTGAGATTATTTAGACTTGAAGCTAGTCTAAATTCCAGAATCTCTCAGGAGTTATCCTACCAAGCAGAGGTATGTATTAAAGAAAAACATATAGGAAGCACCACTGGGTAGAATATTTTTATTTTAAGCTTTTGGAGAGAAAGATTCCATTTTGGAAATGGCAGGTCAGAAAGATAAGATAAATCAATCTCACTTGAAGTGATAGATATGCACACGTGTCTTAAAATCCTCTCGACAGCAGAACTTAAAATCTTTAAACTAAAATCGATACATTCCTGATGGTGTCAACGAAATGGTTCTGATCAAAATAATCTTGCTTTCTTGATTAGATTTTTTTAAAATCCATAATGTAAGCACTAAGCATAAATCACCATACTACTTTATCCATCTCTCTTTGACAACTTAGAGCCATAGCCTCTCCTCTAACAGAACTTGGACCAAGCAGACACACTCCTGGCAGCTGTGAGAGAGAACTGAAGTGAAAAGGAACATGGTAATCTCCCTACATTTGTAGCAAAAGACATCACTGGAAATTAGACCTGTATCAGACAATTGCCTCCCCAGCCCCTCCACTTCGATTTTCTTCTTAATTTATGTGTGAAGTGGGGAGAAGGTATTAGACTGTGGAAGAGATCATTTCCTCTCTTGGATGTGTTTGCACAGTGAACACTGCCATTACGGTTAAAGAACACCAGCACCTCTGTTACACTGAGTACCTCTGAAGAAACAAAAGCATATCTAATAAGGTAACTTAAAGTTTTTAGTGCTTCAGATAGCCTTATTAATTAGGTCTAATACATTAGGTATCTGGGTTGCTTATAAAGCAGATCGTTCCCCCAGAAGCATTTTAATTTATTCTCTTTGTGAATAATTTGTTCAGCAACCAGGAAGGAATTATGCTGCTGACATAATGTATTAATGACAGTATTCAAACAACAAATAAAATTAAGTACAAAGGTTAGGAACCAAGGATGAAACAAATTTTAAAAAACATGTAACCCATTTCTCTGAAATTCTAATGTACTTAGAAAAGTGGATAAAATTTCGCTTACTGCCTGTGATGAACTAGTATCTTCTTGAATACTGAGGGTGAATTTGAAGAAAGATAAACTTTACATGTAATATGTGTATATGCATATTTAGTGAATATATGTATAGATGCATATTTACTGAAGCGTTGCTTTAGGAATAGCTGATTCTTCCTTAGAGGGTTATGTTTGCCTGTTTGTTGTTAGGTGTGTAGAAGCGCACACGCTAAAGGAAGAATTTGTAGGAAAAAAAAATTATATATTGATGATTATCCAGGAGATGAAAACTTTGTTCAAGGTGAATGCATATATTTTCAGTCTAGAAATTTTGTATGATTAGTACCTTTTAAGTGTCTTTTATATATGTTAATTTCTTAATTTACCTAAAGAGGAAATAGAAAAGAAAAACCAACAAATCAAAACTTCCTTGATATTTGAATCAGATCCTTGTGCTTTGGAAAAGCTGGCAATAGACAAATATAAAGCAGTTGAATTATAAGTTAGAAAGAATTAATCATACATGAAGTGAGGTTCAAGTTGTTGAATAATGATTTTCTTGACCCAGGAGACCTTTTTCCTTGCACAGCATGGAAAAGGGTTAGGGGAAAAAAACCCCACAGCTTTTAATAAGAGATTGTTTTGAAGAAGGATTTGTGGGTAACATACTGTTTACAGGCAACACAAACGAATGATAGAAAGAACTTAAAGTAGCTGGAGATATTAGATTTTTCATGTAGGTGGGAAGGAGTTCACCTGTTTTAGCTCTGTGGGAAAAAAAGGTATATTAAATGAAAATGTTGGAGTTATTTTGCTACATTTGCTACAGCTCTGCCTGGTTTTGTTGTTTTGTTTTTCCAAGTGCTGGAGTATAGGATGAACAGTCATGCAATAATGAGAGCACTGACAAATCTCTCATTTTGATTCTGCTCTAAACGTGCTATTGACAAAAAATCTGTGGTTTATTCTAAAATTGGAAAGGAAGATGGATTTCTAATTAGTATTGAAAAACGTATGCTGATTTCCAGTTCCCATGAGGTTTTGCAAGACAGGGACAGTTAATTGTCATTAATTCCAATAAAATGTTTCATCCCTAGCTTATCATTACACTTTAATAATCAGAAATAATTAAAATTACTTTTACATTAAAACTTGTATAAATATGTAGAAACCTGTTAATCGATTCATAATGAGATAAATGAGGACAGAGAGACTCTTTTTGTTCTGCATAACAGAGAGCGAAGCTCATTTGGAGTCTATCACTGGACTCTTGGGCTCTATCAAAACACAAGAAATAAATTATAGCAGTAGAGGAATGCAAATTCTACAGCTACAAGTCTGTGCTGTAATTTTTAATGATGTGTGAGCCTGCTGCACTGTTCATAACAAATACTCTCACACAGTCTTATGAACATGTACTCATCCTGTTTACAATGTTTCTTTCCCTTGTGTGATTTTGGTTTTTTTTAAATCATTGTCAGTTTGCTGCAATCCCATTCCATTTTCTGAAGTTTGGAAAATCAGTTTAAAACCATTGGTACAAATCGATGTCTCAAGTGCATTTGGGGGAGGGGGAGGCGGAGAGGAAGAGGAGGCAGTATTTCAGTGACTCACAATGGGTTTCTCAGTCATCAGTCCGAATGATTGAGGTTTTCTGGTAGTAATAAAATAGCAACATGGTCTGCTAGTCCAGGCAGCACTCACACTGGAGTGGAGTTCTGCTGTCTTAATACCATCAAAACACAAGAAGTCATTCTTCACTCTGTGATCTCTGGAGGACTCAGGTAAGAACTCAGAGGTCATAGATGACTTCTGAGTCATAAAAAACAAAGTAATTATGATGAAAACAAGGACTAAAAGGGTGGGTTTCTACTTTTTCCTGAGGAATCAGTGCTGCCTCTGATGTATCTGGCTGATCTATTAAGAATAAAGAGAAAGTCTCACTGCATCACCACCACATTAGTTTCATAACTCAATTACCACTGAGCACTCTGGCAGTACGTATGCTGGTGCATTCCCCTCATGCAAGTTCAAGCAACAAACCAAACCAGTTCTAAACAAATAGAATCTCTCTGGTGTTTAACCATTTTGGAAGTATTCATTTAAAACATGGTTTATTAAAGTTTTTTTACTAAGTTGGTCATCCAAATGTTTAAGTTCCACCATTGATTTTTGTTGGGTTCTTTTGTTAGTGTTTGATAAAGAGAAAGAAAATTACCTCATAATCCATTTGCTAACAAGTATTAGCTAAAAGTAAATCTTAAATTCACAAATGCCACACAACTGAAGTCAAAGTTTGAAAATTGGGGCTTGGTGTGTCCTGAAGAAAACTGCCAACATTCTGGACATTCAGGAAAAGCAACTAACCAAAAGTAATTTAGCTAGAATTTTGTAAACAGATTTTAATTCTTATTTCCCCATTTTGTGATGTAATATGGCCAAAGAGTAATACCATTATTTTCTACACAGAACTTTCTTTTTTCATCTCTCAGAACATCATTCAGACATTAATTTAGTCTTTGAAACATTCACACCAATCAAGAATATTATCTCCACTTTATACAAAACAGAACTCTGTCCTGGGTAGGACACATCCCAAGTTTATTCAACTACCAAATTATATAATTGACTATTGGACTAATGAAGACTAGAATGAAAACTCAAGCTCTCCTCGGTAAGGTCTACTGGAAGGTGGTGTTGGGACCCATGAAATACATAATTGTTTTAATTCAAATAAAACAGTGCATTTCTATAACATTTTAGTACAAAGATGGTTCTGCAAACATGACACTCAGAAAAACAGTTTCCAAAACTCTCAGAACAAATAATTATGCTATTATTCTGTCTCAAAAGACAGAATGAAGATTTCTTCTTCCCTTATTCCCCCACCGAAATCCTCATTAATATAGATCCTAGTGAGGTAGGAAAACTGAGACCTCTTCTGATCCATTCAATTAACTGTTCTCTTCTATGTGGTAAGATTTAGAAACACATCAGCAGAAATTTTTAAGGCAAAAGGCAATCGCATTCTGATCCAAGCTGTCATTTCTTCCAACAATATCAGTTGTGCTTTTATTACAAGTCACACACATATTCATGCCTTGAATGATCTTTTTTGAGAGAGAAACAAAGCAAGACTTTTTGATGTGCATTTTAGATTTAATGAATTCATTGAAGGCATAGCTTTTGGTTTTCAAATTATTTAAAATAATTTTTATTGTATATAGTTCTTTTCAGTATTAATTAGTGTGTTAGTTTTATTCTTCAGTTATATATTTATGTTTTAAAAGGAAAAAAGCTGATGTTACAGAAGCCATTACCATCTGAAATGTCAGTTCTGCACAGGATCAAGCCTCCATACCAGAAATTCACTCTGCTGTTTAACATATATTAGAAGAATATGTCCATGTTTCCAAAATAGCTAATGTCTATTTTTGTTTCCTGTTAGTAACAGAACAAGAAATTTATTTTAATATTGTTATTATGGTTACTTGTTTCTCTATATGCACATGTAGATGATGAAAGAGCATAGAGCCTCATTAAGAATTTCTGAGGCATTCTTTTTTCTTGGATGCTATGACAGTAAGATTCTATGGAAACCCAAACAGATACCAAAGTGATTGACACTCAGCAGAGGAAAAGAAGAACATAAAGGATTCCTACACTCAAACTCAATTCTAGATTAAATAGCTTCATTGGTAATGTGAAATTGAACAGCCCAACTCCTAAACTTGGTTTAAGTCAATGGAAATATATTATCTAATGAGATACTAAATGCATGAGCAGTATAAGCTCATTTCTATATTTCTCATTCATCAAAAACCTCTGATATACCTGAAATTTATTTTCTTGCAAAATTACGGTCTAAATTAACAGTTCCTTAGAAGAATGTCCTTATCGTCCACATAATATATAATATTCATACTAAGATATCCTCCACTCCCTAAATATTTAATTATTAATCTCAAAAACGTTTGCAGCACTCAGAAATATAACAAAAATACACTGGTTATAATTTCAGTAAGAAAGCAGACTATACTACTAAATGGAAAATTCATTGATGCAAGTATTTCAACTTGCAGTCAATACCCTGTATACCACAATTTATTTCACTGCATTTAATCTGTGAAAAAGGTCAGAGAAAGATGTTCTTTATCTTCTCTGGTATATAGAAAAGTGCCTTTTACAGAAAAAAAAATTAAATCCTGTGCTGAAGTTCATTTCCAATTGAAGCAGAATTCTGTTTTATTTTCATCTTGTGCTGATAAGGAGATGAAATCTTCCCATTCAAATAAAGAGAGTTTATAGCCTCTTATTTATATTTCAGCACTGATTGAATACATATTCTGCTTTCCTTTGGCTGACATAATGAATATAATATTCAAAGTCAGGAGAGATTTAAGTTCTATATTACGTTTAAAAAATGGAAAAGTATTTAGTTTCTTTGTTAGCACACAGTTTAGTCACATCTCAGTTCTTAACCCTTCAAAATAAAAAAAAGTTGATATTAGTTGGGACAGTTGGAAAAATTATACTCTCGTTCACAAAATTTTCAGCTTCATATAATTGTAAGAGTCACTCTGGAGTGCAGAAGATCAGATTTCCTTCACTATTTACAACGTGTTACAAATGTCTTGAAGTTCAGTCCAGTTGTGAAATCTGATAGCAGTGAATTTTGAGAGGTTTGAGCTTTCCTGAAACAGGTTTTTCAGTCCCTAGTGGATTAGAGATGAGTTTAAAATTTTGTTATCAAGACAACTGTATACTACTAGTTATAATGCAAAGGTTAAATTTTAAGAAAGCAAGCATTTCCATCTAATCTAATCAGTAAAAAAAAAAAAAAAAAAAAAAAACCAAAACAAACTTGCTTAGGTACAGAATGTGAATATAGTATAAATAGTATAAAATGCATAAAATATATAAAATTAGTATAAAATACTTGGTGTCATCACTTCATACACATGCTAATGTAATGCAACATTTTGTCACTATCCTGTGAAATTATCTCTGGTTATTTAACCTAGACAGAATTTGACACTGGTTTTAAAAATATTTTGCTTTACCACTGTTTAGGATAGAAAATAGTGTAGGACTAAGAGACCAAAGTAGTCAGAATCTGTCTATAGTTAGCAGTAATATATGATATTACAATAAAATATTATAGGTATATATTATTATAATATTATATATATTCAAGAACAAAAAAAAAATAGATTTACCTTTTCAGATTCCAAGAAGTTGAAAAGTGACTCATTAAACCAGTAAAAACTTAGAATAAAAATATGCAGTGAGGTGGAGGGATGATACTGTTTTTCCTTGCATCTGGGTGACATTTCCCATCTTCCATCCTGACTCCATTGTTGCCTCACACCTCTCCGTTGTGCCCCTCTGGGACATGTCTGGCTCTATCATGTTGCTACGCAGAAGGCTGGGTAGCAACAAAGCCTCCCCTGAGGTCTGCCTTCTTCAGGCTGACCAGATGCACTTCCCAGCCTCATATTCCAACTGCTCCCGTGCCCTCACCACCTCAGGGAGCTCCACCTGGACTTACTCTGGTCTGAAACTGGGAAGCCCAAAGCTGGACACGGTCCTTCAGATGAAGTCTCACAGGTTCCAAAGAGAGGGGAAGATCCACCTCCCTGGATCTGCTGGTGGGGTGCTTGCCAGAACAGCCCAGGTTGCAGGCAGCACCCTCTCTCCTGCTCTGTCCTCTAGTGTCCCCTTGCACTTCTTACCCAACGTGTCTTTTTCTGTAAGAATGCTTGCTACCCAGTCAGGCTGTACTCTGCCCTGTTCAATCAGATTATTTAATCTCGGAAGATATATTTGCTTTTGGTGAACTTTAGGTGGTTCCTGATAACCCCTTTGTGCAGTCTGTTGAGGTTTCTCTGAAGTAGCAGCCCTGCTTTTCAGCTTATCCACCAGCCTGTAACTTTACAAAATTCATGAGCTTGCTAAGAGTGTTTTAGATTATTAATAAGAAAATTAAACAGACAAGGTACGCCCCCCCCCCCCAAATTATTTGTCACACCTACAGCTACACTACTAATCTTCTTATCCTGAACTCGGGTACAATCTGCTAACTTAACTACCAGTGTCTACATATTCTTCATATGTCCACACATTCTACACTAAACTTTTTATTTTTCATTTTGTAGCTGTATTTTCAATCAGTAGAATTACCTTAGTTAAAACTGGCAAAATATTTTGAACTGCTGTTCTAGACTTCAAACTTTGCAGCCACTACATGAAAAAAAACCTCAAACCCTGTAGCCCTGGACATTCTCTCTTTCATGATTGTTTATAGTTTTTGGACTAAAACTTCAGTATATAGTGAAATAATATTTGGTATGTGGCTAAAGGCAACCTAGAGCACTTCTGTGGGCTCAAAACCATATCATAGAAATTTTCTGATCCCTTGAGCAGCAGCTATATGAATCTGTCTTGCTTTAGAAGATTAAAAAAGTAACCCTGTCCCTAGCTGAACATGTGCATTGTGTCTTTGAGCAGTGCAGTCATGCCACATGCTGAGCATTAAGTTCACTGCTTTGATCAGGATCTTATGTTTGCTGCTGGGAATCTGTTTCCTGCATTGATTTTATGGTGCAGCTGCATTTCCACTATTCTTCAGCAGCTTTTTAATCTACTACAAAACTGAATTTATTAATTAAAAATTAATTTTTAATTCAATAATTTCTTATTTTCTTAGTATAGTCGTATTCACCTGGCCTTATACTAAGTGAAAGTTTGTAATCCACTTCCCAAAGGCTCAGCTATCTGAGATCCAAGGATTTGTTTAGTGCAGTGCAGCTGAATGATAGTTTAATTTTACAGAGAAAACTTTTACTAAACTGAGAGATAGCACATGGAGCACCAGCAGCCTCACTTCTTTCAGGCTGTTGGAAACTACACTGAGAGCAGTGGGTGATGGGACCTTCAAACATTGGGGTACATATTTAGCAAGGGCCACCTGGGAGTCAATACCAGAGGATCTGCCAGTCAGGCTGGTCCTGCCTAATCCAGATATTACGTATAATCAGACAAGGTACGCCTCCTGTAGTGCACATTAAAAATGTGCTGGGGGAAAAGCCTGGGTTATTCCTGCCTCAGGCAAAGGCAAACCCATCTGTGCGATTACTTTTGCTCAAGGAGTTGGGTGCACTTGGTGAGTAATGCAGGAAGATAGGGAAATCCGATGTGTACCTCGAGAGGATTTCATTTTGGATGAAAGTAGCAAATGAATTAAATTGTATTATGTTAATAACTATTCAACAATGTATTTTACCACTCCTGTGGTAGCTACGTGTGCATCACCTCACTGAGCACCTCAGAACACCGATCTTAACAAGTGTTCTGGGGATCTGGACCTGATTTTCTTTTGATCATTGCACTCACACCAGTGAAGAATGAACTTTGATAAAACTCAACAAGAGCAACTGGAAGTACTGGAATCAGAACTGGCTCAAATGTGCAGCATGCAACAATCCAATATGTCACACCATCTTTCCTGCTTGAAAGGCTGTTACCAAGGGTGAAGGCCAAAGTCATGGACTAAATGAATCCAACAAACTTTGGTTTTTTTGTGGACATATGAACACTTGACAGAGGTGTTTCAAAGACGTAGGGAATGATGTCTGTATGTATATGCACCAAAAGAGATAAATAGGGAAGGTGTAATGGGATGGGATATTGGGAAGTGTCATCATCCTGGGATATAAGCGCCATAATGCCTAAAATATAAACTGGTGGGACTTACGTGGAAGAGGTGCTGATCTGGCTTTGGGAAGGAGAGTCTGGCATTGGTCAGCAGGTGGTGAGCAATTGCATTGCGAATCACTTGTTTTTCCCTTTTTGTTATTATTCTTAGTAGTAGTATTATCATTTACCATTATTACCATATTTTACTTTATTTTCAATTATTAAATTGTTCTTATCTCAACATGCAAGTTTTACTTTGATTCTCCTTCCCATTCCACCAGGGTGGGGGGTTAAGAGAGAAGGGGGTTGGCGTTTATTTTCCAAATGGACTTAAACCATGAAGCCAACAAAACATACTAATTGAGAATACCAGGAAAGGTTCTATGATAACCTGAAAAATATGTATTCTTGAAGATATTACCCTTATCTACTGTTTCTTATTTTCCACATTTTCTCTAACAAGTTGCACTGCAAAAAGAAATGATCTTGTCCTGCTTGCAGCATTGCAAGAGGACAGGATGAGGACCAGCTGAAACTCCAAAGCCAAATCACCGTGTTGGGATGGCTATGTCTTGACTGCTGTAACTACCTTATGACAGAAATTACTACCCAGCGCCAAGAAGGCCACATGGCTTTTGCTTAGCTTGTAGCATTGTATAAACCGTGCTGCAGAGACATACCTGATTTCTCTTAACCTGCTAAAACCATAATGAAACTCAAGTATTAAAATAATTAGAAATCATAAAAATAATAAATCAGATGGAGCAGATCTCATAAAAAAAACTCAGTCAAAACATTACATTCTAAGCCCTAGCAGTTTGAAACGTAGGAAGAGGATCCACAGGTGATTCTGTCTTGTATTACGTATTCTTTGATAGATGGAACACAGAGGCAATATTAGAAACTCATCCAGAACGCTGCAGATTGTAACAGTATGGGTGCACTGAAAAACTGTGCTAGCACATGAGATTAAAAAAGCAGTGTCTGTAACTGCAGGTGAAGCAGGATCTTCAGTGAGAATTCTACAAGGATAAAAAAAATCAACAAATTACGTACGACGCACACTGGCAACTGCTTTTATGACTTTCTCCGTTTTACTTCTTAAATTTGTGTGCAAACGTGTCTGACTTAAAAAACAACCCAGCACCTCATATACCATTTTCTGGCATCTATGAACCACCTGAAGTCCACATCGTGCAAGCTGACAAATACTGGAATCATTTGAAGACATGATCACCAGACAGAAGAGAAGGAATAAGAACAAATATGACTAAGTAGGAAATAAAGCGGTAAAGGGCAAAGTTAGGAGAGAGGGAGTGAAGAAGAGGTAGGATATTGGTCAAGAAACACAGGTTAAAAGACATAAAATTAGAATAATCACAGATTATTAGCAGGAAAAACTTGTTCTCTGAACAGAACTGATGAAAAGCTTTCCTATAGATCTGTATCTCTTTTTTTCCTAAGCTTTCTCCACATGAAGCGTACACTTGTGACATCCTTGAGGCAGATGGAAGCTTTAGCGGCACCACCCCACTGGCCAATCTGCATGTGCCAATTGTGCATCTGACTTCTGCCAGTCAATGTACGGAGAGGTTCTTCTGCCTTTCTTTCAGAATGCCTGCATTCCGCAATTTGTTTTAACGGAACTTGAAGTGCTCTTATCTAAACTTTGGCTTTCTCTATTAAACTAGGTAAAAGGTTCAATAATTATTAGGAGGTGGGGAAGAGAGTGAGCATTTGTCATAAAAGGAAGCCCAGTAATACTTGTTCTCTTTGGAAAATAGCTTCTCTTTGAGGCAGGAAATGAACAATAAATAGAAGTATCTTAGACATCAATTAAATGTTTTTCACTGTTCATAGCTGAATACTGAAATTTGAAAGTTAAGACAATGTAAGGTTGAAGTATAAAGTATGTAGATATGACTGAGGAAAATGAGATTCATGAATGAATAACTGATTAGTTTCAGAAAGGAGTAGGCAAGTCTGTGCCTCTGGGCACGTTAAATTGAATTTACCTACACTTCTACTTTACACTGTTCGAAATTCACATTAGCACAAAAATTGGCATTATATAGGCAGTATTTTCAGTTTATTTTTGTAAACCTGAAGCTATATTGCAATGATATTTGTGATGAAATTGAAAGTTTAGATTTCAACTAATATCTTATAAATCCTATCAAATCTTGCTGCTGCAAAAGTAGATAGTGCAGTGCTACAGAAACACATATCCATATTACTGAAGTTGGTCCTTATCGGATCACCAAAGATCTATCTCATCTGCAATCTGGCATTGAACTGGAAAGCAACATCAACAAAACTCTTTCAAGGCTGCCTGAATTACCTCACAAATATATATCAAATTAAATCAAAATGAAAAATAAAAGTCACAATAACAGCATCAACCTTATTTTTCTTTTAAAAAGTTCTTTCAAGATATTTGTCCAAGATCTCATACTCATAATATCTCTATATAATAAAACATACAATATTCTATTTACTGTTAGATTCTCATTAATATTGAATTACTTTTGAGAAATTAAACTATATTTACCATCACTGTTCTTTTATTTTTGTTTTCTGCATTTTAATGGATTCTTTTTATTGCAAAAATGTGAGGTTTAGAAAATGTGAAGAAAATGAGAAAAGGGTAGGTGAACCTGTACACTTAAGAAGAGTTGGTATGAGTGATTTGTAGTCATTGTGCAAGACAAAGGTTTGACTTACACGGTGCCGCTCAGAGATTGAACGAAACAAATGTCTGTCAAGTTTCTTGGCTCTGAATGATTGCTGATCATGAGAAGAATGTTCAGTTCTCTATCAGCAAATCTAAAATTATATTGACTAAATTAGTCACTGTAAGTAATCAGTAGCACTTCCAGACTGCATATGGATGCATCACGTGATGAAACTGAGGCACAGGGAAACCCAGGCCATGAAAGAAACACTGGGAAAGTGGGTCATTCCCCTGTTCTACACAATTAGGAAAAGAGGATCACCTCTTGCACATTATCACTGATCCATCTAGCCATTATTAGATCCTAATCTTTATGCCCACAAAATCAGTGGGCTTTGTACAACTGCAGGAGGCAAACCACAGAGTTTGAAGCTGTGTAGCTTTGAGACCCTGGCCTGAAATTCTATAGGTCTTAAGTATTACAGAATGACAGTATGGATAGGGGTGCACCCACCATACTGGATCATCTGGTCCCACCTCAATTCTACACATTCAGTAATTTTTATTATTTTTCTAATTTGGCCAAAGCAAAAGTTTTGGCCAAAGCAAAAAGCAACAGTGATTCTGAGGGGTCGTCAAAAGAACAAGGATCACAAAATCGCATGAAAATTGAGATTGGAAGGGACATCTAGAGGTCCAACCACCCTGTTTATGCAGAACCATTTGAAGCTGATAGTGCAAGATCATGTCCACATGGTCTTGAATATCTCCAAGGAGGGAGATTCACAAATACTCTGGGCAGTGTGTGTCAGTTCTCAGTCACCCTCACAATACTAAAGCTTTTCCTGATATTCAGAGGAAACCTCCTGTGTTTTGGTTTGTACCCATTGCCTCTGGTCCTGTCACTGGGCACCACTGAAGAGAAAACCTTTTCTCTGTCCTCCTTATACCTTCCCTTCTGGTACCTATATACATTGACGAAATCATGATGAAAAATGATGAAACCCCAAACCTTCTCTTTCCCAGGGTGAATAGTCCCAACTTTTCAGTCATTCCTCATAGGAGAGATGCTCCATTCCCTTAATCATCCTTGTGGCTCCTCATTGGACTTTGTAAAATATTTTCATGACTCTCATATTTGAGAACCCAGAACTGGACACAGTACTTCAGGCAGGGCCTTACCAGCGGCTGAGGATCTCCTCATAGCACTTCCTGCCATGCCAATAGGTAAACATTCTAATCATAATTTTGTAATC
Source organism: Atrichornis clamosus (assembly GCA_013400975.1). Lineage (NCBI taxonomy): Eukaryota > Metazoa > Chordata > Aves > Passeriformes > Menuridae > Atrichornis > Atrichornis clamosus. Next base: position 103,266 of record WBMZ01002174.1, on the reverse strand, counting down.
AATTTAATATGTTGCAGAAATGCTTGCAACAATTTGTTAATACAGTGGAATGAGTGGGAAAGACAAATGTTTTAAAAACAAAACAAAAACACTTGCCTGTGTGTTCGTAGTGACTCATTAATAGATAAAATGTTTAAACTATTAATTTAGAGTTTATGCCCTTAATCCAATGGGCTTTCATTGATGGTGGTAGAAACACTCATTAGATTTACAAAAACATACAATGGATTGGGTTGAAAGGCCCCTTTAAATATCATGTAGTCCAAACCTCCTGCCATAGGAAGAGACATCATTCAATAGATCAGGTTGATCAAATCCCCATCCAAACAGGCCTTGAATGCTTTCAGGACTGTAGAGCATCCAAAACTTCTCTGGGCAATCTCTTCCAGTGTCTCACCACACTCAATGTAAAGGATTTCCTTATGTTCAGTCTAAATCCATTCTCCCTCCATTTACAAATGTCAACCCATGTTCTGTCACTACAGACCTTGGTAAAAATCCTTGCTGTTCTTCTCATAACCCCCCTTTATGTACTGGAAAGCTTCACTGAGTTCTCCCCAGAGCCTTCTTTTCTTCAGGTTGAACAATCCCAGCTCTTCCCGCATAGCAGAAGTGCTCCAACCCTTTGATCATCTTTGTTGTCCTTTTCTGGACCCACACTAACAGGTCCATGCCTTGCCTTCTTCTGGCAACCCCAGGGCTGGATGCAGTACTCCAGGTGGGAGTCTCACAAGAGCACAGAAGAGCAGGAAAATCACACCCCTTGATCTGCTGCACACACTTCTTTTTATGCAGGACACAATTGGCTTTCTAGGCTGGAAATAAACTTTTAGTCAATACAAAACCTGTACAGGAAATCAAGAGGGATTTCAAAAAAGTCAGTTTGGGCTCTATAATTCTCAACAATCTGAGACTCTAAACTGACAAATTTAGGCCACAGTAGTGCAAAGATACAGACATTAAGGAAATACACTAACATTGGCCAGAGAAGCATTAGTAAGAGGGCAAAAGTGGTTTCTTATTACAGAAAGAGGATGTTGCTTTTCATAGCCTATAACTTTGAAAAAGGTGAAGACAGGTGAAGCAAAAAGGGAATTTTTTTTTCACCTCATAACCCAGCACCAATTTTTTTTTCACCCAAAACCTGACTACGGAGAAATATGACCCCTTCAAAAAGCATTCCCATTAGTATATCCCCAACCAATTTCTTTCCAAAGAGACCAGTACATTTTAGGATATCTTTACATTTAGCTAGAACTTACAGGTTTTTCTCTGACAATAGTCACTCAAGGAAATGTGTGAGAACTAGTGGTATTTCCTAATGTATACCAAAGGCTTGTCCCTCTCCTAGTCTGCAGAAGACTAGTGTAATCACAAATCTTTACTAAGGGAAAGATACCTCATCAGATATCTTCATTAATTTTATCTGTTCCTCATAGAATAACTTTTTTCATTGCTTTTAAGATCTAAAGAGTAGCAAAGTACACCTACAGGTAAGGAAGACAGAACAGTATAGGAGAACTTACATCAAAATAAACTACTAAAAATATCTTTTTGTGATTTAAGCAAAGAATTTAAAAATCACATCAAAAGACTGAAAGAATGAGGAAGAGTAAGATGTTCTCTGACAAACATTTCTTATGGTGCATGAGGTAAAAATCAGGCTATTTATTTCAGTCAGCAAGTTTAAGCATTAGACTGCATAAAATACAGGTGATTAGTGAGCAATAATTGTTGCTTGTGCCAGATGTGATCTATATCTGTCAAGTGTCTTTGAGTGATTATTAAGGAAGTTTCTATGCTGAACACAGATCCACTTCAGGCTGTCTACAAACAGCACCATGTCTACCTGTGGGGCAGTCTGTGCTTTGCTTCACTGTCCTAGTTCCCAGTTATCCAGATCCAAATAGCTATTGGAGTGCACAGTGGGACACATGGTCTTTCCTTCAATGAGGAGTGAGGGATGCAGAGGTTGAGGGATGCAGAGGTCTGGGGTTCTCATCCCAAAGTGGAAAGAGGACATAACCGTGATGTGTACACAAAGCCTACGGTGTGCACCGGGGAATGCATCTGTTATGCAGTATGTTCTTTGGAACATAATTGCCCTGTTTCTGCAGCCAACAATGAATTTTCTGTATGATTTGTACTAAGCAGTCCCTGGATAAAATTCAAAAATAATCCAGTATTTTTCATTGAAAACAACTGTAATGCTACCTGATTTCCTACATAACCAGCATGCCTGTGTGCATGTACTCCTATGAACAGTGCTTGAGCAGTGTCCCAGATTCAACTGGCTGGGAGAGAAGAGCTTTGCGCCTGCTGGTAAGTGTTTGTGATATGATCCCGTAAATACAACTATATAGGTTTCAACTCCCTCAGACCAAAGATTGCCTAGAACTCATGTGTTTAATATGTGATTTAATTTCAAGAGTCCTGTCATCTTGTTTAAATACAGGAACAGAGCTGCTTAAAAGCTTTTACTTCAAATGCACTATGGTCCCTGGGATATACTACAGAGCATACTACATGTGACAAAAAAAAAAAAAAGAACTATTCATTCTTGGAGCACTTAATAAAAAAACACATTAAAAGTAAGCTTTCTAGTGCAACGAAATAACTGAAAATAAATCAGGCTACCTGAACGGAAAAGCAATTCCAGTACAAATGCATGGATTTTAAGTCTCTGAATGCAACTGGACATGGATCAGGTGGAACCTAGTTAATTAGCTCCTATTATCTATGACTAAGTATGGTTGTTCATATAGATAATGATACAGTTGTCTGTCACCATCCTTCGTGACTCAGATTTCTGAATCTCTTAGCAAAGTCAGTGTAACTATTTCTTTTAGTGTGGCTCTACCTGAGCTCAGAGAGGCTGCTGCAGTGCCAGTGTGGAGCACCGTGAGGCTCAGGAGGGAATTCACTGCAGGTGTACAAGAAACAGACCCCTCCTCTGTCTGTCTGTCTGTCACAGGTAGGAAGTTAACAAGCCTTAAGAGGACTTGGGTCTGCTTATTCTCTTATCTACTTCTAATTTAGAAGCAACTTAAAGGTCTCTGTCAGATATCTGGGAGAAACATTTACCCAACTGGGAATGAAACATTTACCTTTTGGAAATTTTAGGCTAAAGCAAACAAAGAAATCCATCTTTTTAGGTAACCAAAGCCTTGAGAAGTTTTACTTGTTCTGAAATGATTTCAATGACTTACTGGTACTTCTGAGAACTCGTAGAAAAGGATTTGATAGAGAGCCTACTTCAATATCTTCCTAAATCATGTCCTGCAAGCTAAATTAGTACATAGGAAAGACTAACTATAAAAATTTGAAAGATATACTAGAGTACAGATGAAATGCTTAGCATGTTTCTGGACATATTTTACAGATTGTGTCCTCATAACACAGTGTCCATGAAATGTAATACTTCTGTGGTTCATCCCATTACTGCTGTTCCAAAACCTGCAAATTTCCAGCTGCTTCTCAGCACCCCTAAGGAAGAGGGAAGGTCCATTTTGCAGTGATATCCTCAACTGATGAAAGTTCTCAGAGCTTTAGTAATACAGTTCTAGTGTCCACATTTTTAAACAGAAACCTACTGTTTTCTTGAGAAAATAGGCTTACTCTTCGCCACAGAAGAACTTTTGAATGTAGTAGCGCACACCAGAGTTAGACATCTGGGGGAAAATACTGCCAATTCAAGCAGCTCGGAGTAGCCCGTCTCACTCCCTGTGCTCTGTGTTGGGGGACACTGAGAGGCAGTGAGAAAACACAGCTCTCCTGGTATGCTAGTGATGGTGCTTGATTCTAACGAATTGGCCTGAGCCAGTAGTTGTTAGTCCTGCAGGGAGAAGAATGGCTTAATTTTTACAAGCATATGGAGAGATAAAAAGAAATCTTAGTATAAATCACTTAAGCAGTTAATTAATTAAGGGACACAAACCCATAGGAAATCAAGCACTGTTTCAAGGGATCATTAATGTAGTTAGTTGTCACTGTTGTTTCTTTCCTCCCCATGGTTCTCTGAGAATTAAAAGATGAAATAATGAAGCAAGATACTACAGTTCCTACTGTTCTTTACACATTGGTTATAGCAGCAATCATGAGAACTGTGGCATTAAATAGGATTCTTGATCATTTTGGAGCTTTTTGGCATGGTAATATTCAGATATACTGTCAGAGAGGGATAAAAATCAGGCAGTCTCCTAAATATTCTCATGTTATTAACTTGAGAAGAATTCTTTCCAGATACTAGTTTTCATAGTACATCATGGGGATTTTTTTGAGTTCAAAATTAAAATAAACTAGATATTACACATTTTAGGAACTGGATTTGTAAACAAAATGAGGACTTGGAAGTAAACCATTCTTTTTCAGAAGTGAGGCAGTGTTTCCAAAGTATTTTCATGAAAATTGCTAATTGCATTTTGCTAATATAGTAAACATGGTAAGTTTAAAACCCATGTACAGCTGTTTTTGTTTAGTTCAAGTCTACTTTCTTGAGATGTCATTAAGCCTCCTTTCGTTTTACCATATGACTGTGATTGACTTTCTAGAAACTAGATCAAAATAATTTACTCCTTTTTCCTAGAAAGAATAATGATTAAAAAAATATAAATCCACATTTAAAAAAACCAAAACCCAAGCCCATTGAAACCTTTCACCAGTGAAAGTCATGACCTCTTTGTGCTGTTATTTTCTGTGTAGTTACTGAAATATAAGATCCAGATGTCTGTTCTACCTTTATAAGAGAAAACAAGGGTAACTGAGAGAATGACTTCAGCACACCCCTTGTCAGTGCTACAGACCATTAGCAATACTATAAATAGCATGATCAAATCCCAAATTGCAGATTCAGTCATAAAAGTGTCTCCATTTCATGCTGATTCAGAGGGGCAGCAGCATTAACTGCAATCATCAAGGAATGTGACATCTCCACAGTATTTTCTACAGCTCACTGGATTGGTGACAGGACAATTGTTAAAAATTAATGGGGACCATCAGATGTGGATAAGTACAGCTTGGAAACTATGAAAGCCATACTTCTCATTTGTGAGTGAAAATATAATATTATTGTATGATGATAGATTGTAATAGATTATGTTTCATTCTGGAAACAGTAAGTCTTCTTACTCTTTGAAATTTTGATCACAATATTTTACTTAATTTTTAAATTTATTAGCCAGGGACTAAGAAAGACGTTTTTATTACATTGTTTTCTAACCTTTCTTTGTTGAAAGTACACTTCCACCTTCTGTTTATCCATTAAAATCCTTTATTTATCAATTAAATAACACTTTAATAAAGCTAAAGATAGAGATACTAAAATCCAAAGTTTATTAGGAGATTGATTCTGATAATTAATAGACTAAATATCTAAGTTGCATCCAGTAATTCCCAGCTCCACACTTGTATTCATAAAGAATGGAGCTAGTTTGCTTGATATCTTATTATTTTACATATCTGTATTTTAAAACTGCAACAAACTATTTCAACCAAAATCATGGGCCCAATGAAGGCTTTATTGGATTAAATACTCTGGGCTGCGTTTTTTTTCCACTGGGGTAGAGTGAACTGTAATACTGTTCAGAACCCTTGCATAGAGGCTGAATCAAAAAAGATGGACAACTGAAAGGATAACCTCATGAACATTTGTCCCAAAACTATAGATTCTAGACACCTGATGTTGCTGTCAAAGAATGAGACTAGTCAAATGACATTTCTTTGTCCATGCTTAATACTCTGAATATCTCAGGCCTCCCTAATGTTAACGCAGAGAACTGAAGGCCATCAGGAATAAAAAATGTGTGTGCTATCTTTTACGAAAAAAAAAAAAATCTAACAAATTTAGCCAAATTGTAGTACTTTGAAAATATGCAGTACATGTAAGCAACACCAGAGTCTCCAATGATTCTGAGAGAAGGTAAACAAAGGGTCAGGGAGAGGAATTACGACTTTTAAGCTAGGAGACAATGCTTGAATGAACATAAAAGATGGAGCATGCTTCCCCCTATTGCCAGCCATAGATCTGCATTTCCCAAACCTTTACATTTCTTACAAACATCAGTGAAGCAGACTCCCAGCAAATACCCCTGGAACTTCAATGTTTAGCACCAGGTTCTCTGGGCAACACCTCTGCCACTGCAGAAATGAAGTCCAGAGTCCATCTCTTGCAGTAATCAGTAACTGTGACTCCAACATGCAGCAAATAATGAGTATAATTATTTGCTTGTTCATTTATTATTTATGCTACTTGTGGGATTCAATGCTAGTGAGAAATCTAAGAGATCTTAATTAGACAATATTTAAGTCAAGAAGTTTGACACATACTTTTAAGTCAAGTAGGTTGTCTAGAGAGAGTGAATTTTCTCCCTCCAGAGTGATTCAGCTCATCTATCCGAAACAAATATGTTAATGATGAGATGAATTCTATTTTGGAGATGCCACTTTCTCTCCACAGATAGGAGAGGAAAGTTCCTGGCTAAAATCAGCCAAAACTGATATCACCCTGACTAAACCACATAGGATTGACTCTATGTGTACACAATGTCACATTCCCATGTGGAAATATAAAATTATGGAAACAAAAACACCGTATTATATGTAGGGCAAAGTTCCAGATTGAAGTTGTGAAACTACTCTAAAATCTGAGTAGTAAGTCCTTCACCATGATCTTCTTTGAGCACAATCTTTTTTGCGTATCAGGGCATTCACTGGACTTCATTTAAGATTCGAAACAAAACAGAAAACAAAAAATATTGTCACTGTCTGTACTGCCTGACAAATGCGTGATCTACATCACTGGTCCTTTCATCATCCAGACAGCTGTTCTGTGGAAGGACATCCAAGGTGTGTTCTCCACATCTGTACACCTGGATTTCTTTCCAGAGGAAAATAATGACGTGGAGGGACAGACACAGATCTGCATCTCATTCTCCTACTTTAGAAATACTCTCTTTAATCTGTGTTGTCTTTGAATTTAGTAAGAGAAAAATTTAAAAGGAAAAAGAAATCTCATCACTACATAGGTGAAAAGAATTTTTTAATTTTTTTTTTTTAACTTGGGTAATAGAGTATGATGACAGAAAATCTAAGGGAGCAAAATAGGCCCTCAAGACTCGTCTGGCACCCTTACACATAAAGGACCTCACTGATGAACAAGGAGGAGGGTAGCAGCACAAGGTTTTAAGATTGTTTTTATAATTTGGAGGATCCTAGAAGAGTCTTCTTGTAATCTATCTTAGATAAACCAAAAACCTGACCCATGGACCAAAGTTGGAGTAGAAAAGAACTCCTCTGTCTCCTATACTTATTGAAACTGTACATGAAAGAAAATATGCTATTACAATACCACTTTAATTTGTATTTTCTAACGATAATTTTCCTTTGTTAGTCATAGAGGAAGAAGAATTCTTTTCAAGTTGAGTTTTTACTACTGGTTATACAGATTTTTTTTTTAGCAATTGATGTTATTATCATATTTCTGCTTAGCTGGCACCTTCATTTTCTTTAAGAAGTATTAAATGCAATGAATTTTTGTTAAAAAAAAAAAAAAATCCTTTTGTCACTTTTCACAAACTTACCTGAGAAGAATCTTGTGTAGGAGGAATGACTCAAATCTACATTGTAAGGGTTATTACCTGATGTCATTTTCAAAATATACAAGTTGACTCATTCATAGAAAATCAAACAGAATTGCCAGTGCATGCAATCTAGAAACCTCACGCTAATTCTTCATTTCATGCAGCAGGCAATTTATGGAATGTGGACTTTAAGGAGTATGGTCAAGTAGAAGACTAGAGGGACTCTTTCCTAGAGCAATGGCCAAGCTGCTATGCGGTCCTTGAGCTAGCATTATCATAGTTATCTTTATTACTTTTAAGGAAAAAAAAGATCACAACACTATTTTTATCCAAAAAAATATGTTTTTCTTAATTTTTTTCTGTTAAACTTAGTTTCTGACTGAAAATGAGAAAAAAACCCCACACATTTTTTTCAATAAAATGATCTACCAGAAATTATTTCTCTTCCTTTTGAAAGGTTAAACTAAAGTAGAAAGTCTTGTTTCCTAGAAAAAGCTGATTGCTATCAGTTTAGATTATCATATCATTAAGTTTCCTTGGCTTGCTTTGGTCCGTGATTACTACCTAATAAAGCGACATGCATTGGTACATAAAAGGACATATTTATTAAAAACAACCTTTGAATGCTTTGGATCAGAACATGGTGAGCATGTAACAAATCGGCATTACACCTATCTTATATGTGCCATCCTGTATTTTAGCAGAAATAACAGATAATTTGTTTATATTTAAATTTTAATTAAACTGAGTAGGAGCAGAAATATTGTGAGATCTGACATGAAACCTAGTAAAAATGAATTAGTAAATGACATGGACCTAGACAATGTGTAGGTATGCAACCCCAAGGGAGAGGTGAAGCACTTAAAAAAAAAATTAAAAGGTATTAAAGGCATGGCTGCAAGACTAGCATAAGATAAGTTTAAGTTTAATAATGATCTAAGCAAGAAGGGTAAAGTAGTAAAATGTTAAATACTACTTTCCGTTATAGGCCATGGTATCATCTCACCTTTAGGCTGGGATTTACTAGCAAAAAGACAAGAAAGTACAATAAAGGTTTCATCTTAACAAAAATGTTCTTCTAACCCCACCCATATTATAGATATGTCATTTATAAAAGTCTGGGATTGTTTGGCACATTAATATCCAGAGCTGAATTAACAACGGTAAATATCAGGAAGATCATAGACTGAACTAGTAAAGAACACAAAAGTGTAACACAGCTGAGAAGCCCTACTCTCTTAAGTGGTATTTGAGATGAAAATAACCATTATTCTTCTGACAGTGGCTGGACAATAAATCTCAGTTTTACAAGCATTTCTAATACTCACTACATATGTCATTATTTAAAACTTTGTATTGTAGAATTATGGATTGTATAATCATGGATTACTAAAATAAATACAGAGAGTTCTTAAGTAACCTAGTGAATTCTAATCACTATAAAGTAAATGTCATCAAGCTTTTAAATTAACTGGAACCTGCTATTTATTATTTCCTATTAGGTACACTACTTGACTAGTTAAACTGGTTATTGGATTCTTCATACACTAGCCCCTGAACTCCTTCAGTCAATTAAATTCTTTATTGAATCTGATTTGTCAATGTCAGTGTCACTTCTAATCTCTTAAATCCACATCAGTTCAGAAGCTTTAAAATGTACTTATTCTGTTGCAAAATTAGGAAGTTGCACAGGCAGACTCCTTCCCCTCTCCCTTCTCTCTCTATGCAAGGCACAAAGCTGCCAACAATGCAAAAGATATAAACACTTCTTCTTCAGCCTCTATGTGTACGTTCACACAGCTACAGAATGAGACAGGTTTTAAGAGGAGCTACAGAACATAAATGGGAAAATCATATAAACAAAAAACTCTGTTGAGTCTTGCTACCAGCATATTGTATATTGAACACTTTTACCTTTGACTCAGTTTCTTAGCACTTTAGGTTACAAAAATTAGCAGAACAAAGTAACTATAACTAATTCCAGAACTAGAAACTTTAAAATCTTGGTATTATTCTTCATAGGTTTTGATTCATATCTACCAAAGTGTTCCAGAACATTTTTAAAGTTGTTACAGCATTAAATTCCCTCTTCTTAAATCTCCCCTTTTCTTTGTTCATCAACAAAAGCCAGATTTCAAAGGAAAAACACAGGTGTTAATGGAAAAGATAGGAAAAATACAAATATTAAACGACTGATCTGTGCAATGGTCTTGTCAGCCAAATAACTCTTTAGTTCACCTGGAGAGCAGCACAGACATGCAGGCTATTTATTTCCATGTTGTAAAGTAGAGTTTGCCAGACACAGACTTGTTTTTCCCGTAAAACCATTCCCTTTCTAAGGGATCTCCTTTTTGCCAGTAAAAATCTGCTTTTTACATATTATAGGCATATAAGCCTCTGAACTATAAAAGCAATTCCCCTCCCAGGTTAGGCGCATCACCTTTATTCTGAAAGAGAAGGCAAACCAGACCAGACTCTTACCAGACAGGGAAAACAATTGCTTCAGCTGGATCCAGCAGTGCCGTGTGCGAGCAGGCAGCCTGAGCGATCCCTGGGCCTCACACAAAAGCGAGATAATTGGCTTTCACGGAGGAGCTGTAAGCATCCATCACGGCGGGGCTGGGCGGCGGCGGGCGCTGCCCCGGCCGGGCTGGGCGCTCCCCGGCGGGATGATGTCAGGCACAGCCCCGGGCGGGCGCTCATTGGCTTCCCTCACCTGGACCGGCCCTTAACCCTAAACTGCCGGCCGCCCACTGAAAGGTGTCTAATCCTTACAGACATACATACACACAGGTGGGGTCTTTCTGTTTTTTTCCTCTGTCTTTTTTGTCACATTCCCGCCCTCCCCACCCCCCCATCTTCCATTTATTTTCTTTCTTTTATTTTTCCTTTTTTTAAAATGTTCCTTGTTGGAAATGAAATTGTACAAGAAGCTTCTGCTTTGGGGATCAGGTGCTTTTTGTGGCTTAGCTATTGAATGTAGCAATTAAATAAATTCTAAAAACTAATTTGCCTAAATTATTAAACAAGACCCTCAGGTAACTGCATTTTCATCATGTTTACTAAATGACAGTAATCATCAAAATATTGTACAGAAGAGGTATTAAGGGAAAGGTTAATGCATGCAGCACCTGGAGAACTCACATTTTTAATGATTTTACATTGCTTCCTCTTAAGGCATGAGATTAACAAAGGCACACATTGGAAGAAAGGTGTAAATTCAAGAATATTGGACTATTGAAATGTCAGGTTGATTATTGTGTCTTTTTAGGTATTTAAAACTAACAGCAAAAGTATAGAGATGCACAAATGTACATGCACAGTTATTCTTTGAATGCTAAGTAGCAGCCCAGATATTCTGTAGTAAATGAGGCATGAAACACTTTGCCAAATGTATGATGTCCTAAATATAGTGGCACTAAGTATTTTGCTACGTTAAAGGCAATATCATAAATCATAGGAACTTTTAAATGAGTCCAAATCAGTGCTTAAATAATTGCTTTTTCCATAAATGAATATTTTGATCTCTCACCTTTAAGTGACAAAAAAATCCTACTACTCTATAGAAAAATGCAAAAATCTGATCTACCACGTGTTGTATTTGTATCTTTTGTTCTCTGTCAACTTTTTTTTAATCTTTAGAAATTAATACTTTCTCTCAGTGGATAGGAGCCTGATTCAAATTGTATTTACACAATTATATAACACATGAATTTATTTATGATCTGCTATCCTTCATAATAATTAAAAAAAATTAAATTGTTGCTCAGTTTGTTCTCAAAGGAAAAAAACAAGACCAAAAAACCAACTACACCAAGCTAAAAAAAAAAAAACAGGAAAAATGAAATATAATCAAACACAGTTTAACTTAATCTAAAAGACATGTAAGATAAGAATTCTAGAATAAACTTGATAAACAGATTTGTCATTTCCTTGTGGTTCTTTCACAAAGTTTTAGAGACTTAGGAGATTAAATTCTGTGGACTTAATAAACACCAGTTCTGTGTGGGGAACTGAAGGTTAACCTATTAGTCAAAACGTACTTTAGGCCAAAATGAAAGCCTTTGTTCATTTATTTCTCCTCAGAAAACATAGGAATTCAGATGGAAACATATATAAAAAGAGATTCATTGCTATGCAAAGTAACAGAACTGAATTCCAGATCACAAAAGATTAATTTGGACAATGAGAATTCCGTTTTTGCTTTTGTATGATTAATGATGAAGGTAAGACATAGTAATGTGAGTCATAAGGAAAGGAATTATTGATGATATAAAGTATGCTTAGATGTATCATATGTAAAATTACATTCTCCTTAATATTTAATGCTATATATAGCATTGAATAATATTTAATTTAATAGCTAATATTTATATATATATATATATATATATATTTAATGCTAGACCAAACAGACACCTTGTTGACAAAATATTATGACATTGGTTGATTCAGCATGAAAAATACTTGGATTTCCCATATCTAGCTAAAGTTCCTATGATGAATTAAAGTCCTATACATTTTTTATTCTTATGTAAACTACATTTTACACCTGTAAAGAGGGTATGACTCACAGATTACATGCCAGACCATCTTTATGGTAGGATGCCATACTTTTACAAAGTTCTCAGTGTTCATAAAAAGTGTTAATCTACAGTGATAAAACAGAGCCTATGCTTTATGAAATAAGCAGTAATTTATATTAGTATAAAATTTACTTAGAAAGTGTAGTACAAATGCTAATTTGGAATATTAGTGCAGAATGCTTCTTAGTAAATGGTCTGAAAAATTTGACATTTTCTTTACAGGAAAAGGTCATTTTTTCTGTAGTAATATATGATAAATTAATGTTTTGAAATTGAACTTTTTATGAATTATCAATTTTTCCATGGTCATTGTTTCAAAAAGTATCTATCATCATTTTTAAAAACATGGAAGAATTTGGAGATCCAGGCAAAAGAAAGTAACAGTTGTAGATGACAGACCAGTTCCTTGTTCTTAATCAAGTCACACAGCATTTTTCAGACTTCCATGTGCTGTTACATATGGGTCAAAATCAATTAGAAACATAAATAATGAAAATATATGATAGGATTTAAATCATACCTTTTAAATATGCAGTAGTAGCAAGTCCCTTCAGAAAAAAAAAAAAAAAGCTGTAAGTCTATTTTTTAAAATGAAAAATCACTTCAATGAAATGAACATATTGAATAGGTTACAAGAGCTCAAAGCATGAATGTGTGTGAAATCCAGAAACACAGAATTCATACACTCCTCTCATTGTGCCATGAGTTCCATATATGAAGAGATTGGCTTGTCAACTCTCACACCTGGAACAGACGATAAAGGTGCTGTTGGCAGTGATATTTTTTGACATTTTTTAGTTTCAAATCCAAGTCACATGGAAAAAGAAAGAAGCAAAGAACAAGAGAATGAAAGAGAGGTGACCAATGATTTTCAATTACTATCTGTTTTTCTTTCTATAACCTAATATTAATGGATGTATGAATAATACTGAAGAATCTAACTAGAGTGGATATTTTAGCCCTCAAGTAAAGTGAAACTCAGGTTTATTAGTATATATTTCCCATGAGCTGAAATCATTATTGCATTTAATTGCTTGACAATTATTTCTGTCACATCAATTTAATAGTTAAACCAATTATTTATATTGCAAAACATAGTTCTGCACCAAACACTAATTGAAAAACACAAGCGGTTCTTCAGTGTTGCTTAACCTATACATTATTAATATTGGAAGGGCTAGGTTTAAAGATTTTTGGGGAAATTAGAACTCAGTCAGGTGATAAGAGCTTTTAGAGATTGATTGTGTAAGCTCAAAATTACAGCTCTCATAATCCTGTATATGAGATGAATGCCAAGTCAGGTAGACCTGATAACTACTATAAACAATTTTTCATCCTGCATTCAGGCAACATGAGCTACCTGCTCTTAGGAGATTTTTATCCACAAGATGGCAGCTCTGTTTGCACAGTCACTACTTTTTGCAATATTCAACTTGAAAATCATAACACCTTTTTTTTTTTCATTTTATAACAGATATGCTTTTCTATCTCCTGAGGAATTTTTTTAAAATCCCCAAACAATCCCAATAGTTAAGCATTAATTAACCATATTGTTGAGGTAAAACTTGCCAAATGTTGAGTAAACTATAAGAATGTTTTACAGTACAAACTGTATTTTTAGAGTTTTGAAAGAATCTCCACTCAGATTCATATCTTTTTCATGCTTCAGTTTCTAGGCCATCAAACCCAGCATAACCTTTAACAGTTTCAATTTAAAGAGTACAAAAGGTTCTACTGAGAGTAAAGGAAATGCTTACATGCCTAAAGGAAACAGGTTTTCTCTACAGGTAATTATCTGTTTTATTTTACCTTACACGTAAACTCATCAAGAATGCTCATTTATGTTACTAAAATCTAATAGATATCTTTATTTCTAAGTTTAAAAGTGCTGAGATGTTTATATATATGGATCCACCACAGACAATGAATAACTATTTGTGCCTTGTAAAATTAATAAAACTCAGAGAAATGCAAATAGCAGGCTCTAGCTCTTTTCAAGGGGATCACTCACAGTCGAAATGATTAGCAAGAATAGAAGTGAAAGCATTTTCTTTGTGAATGAAACCCAGTAAATTAAAATGAAGCTTTACTAAAGCAATGCATAATTTAACATGGAAGTAGTTTGCCCATGGGATAGCCATTTCAAAAGAAATTATTTGGCCTAGCTACCTGTCTGTATGCAGTCTTTGATGCCACTTCGGGAGTGGAATTACTGATCCCTCAGACACGAGTAAGGAATTCTGAGTTACCTAAAATTTATTGTTGACCAAGACCTTTTGCATATATGATTATAAATCTGTGGATAGGAGCTTACAGACTGTAGTCTATACAGAATTGATTGATGTGACTTACGTCTCAATGAAAAAGAGATAAACCGTTTTTAAGTAGTCTGGAGCAGGAGAACATGTATGAATAGTTATCAAGGATCAGCTAATGGGCAGTAACTTGTTAACAAGGCAGCAAAGCAATGATTCATGTCCTAGAGGCACATACCTGCTCTCTCAGTATTTTACACAATGAGAAAAGCACAACTTTGGGATGTGAAATTCCAGAGGACAAAATCATGGTTGGCAGCCTAGGTCACATCAGCATTGACTAGGTTGAGGTGTGCAGCAGAAGAGAAGTAGATTAAAAGGGTCTAAAGGGAAAAGGTGATAAGATAGAAGGGTGAAGGCAGTTTGAGGTAGTTTAGACTAATGTGAAGATAGGGCAAGCTGCCCAATGCATGACATGAGCCTGAACTCAGGTATCTCAGAGCAGATGATTCACTACAAATTACAATCCCACGGTGACTGGTTCATATAGTTCAACAGCATACCTCTTGACAGGGTATGGTCATAATAGAAGTGCTGGTCCTTTGTCATTTATGTCACAAAGTTACACATTCAGTCCCTAAACTAAACTGTGAAAAACGTCAGGAGAAAAGGATTTCAACTTTTCCCTGCATGTATATGTGGGAGTGACGTTCTGAGTCAGTATAAATTGACTGTTGTTTTGGGTCTACTGTGTGAGGGTCTATTTTAATACACTTTTCTAAAAACCAGGCAATTTTATATGGATTAGAATGACGGAGTAAATGTACTTTGGCCAAAACTTTGCAACATTCTCAGTAAAATAAAAAACAAAGATTAAATTTCTACACTGAATAGAAGAATTTTCAGGAAAAATGTTTAGATTTAAGATAAAAACGTCTACATAGTTAGGAGGTTAAATCACTTTGTTAAAAGTGACTTAATCTCTAAATTGCACATATCTAAGACTCAGCTTTCTTACTGCATAAATTCAGAGATTGCTGAGGTAGCTATGAATGCACCAGAATCTTCTCACAGAAAAGGGCAGAACCATGAAGATGTACTCACTGGACCTCAGACATGCCACAGAGAGCAAGGGGCTGTCCTGTATGTTCAATTAAAAGCAATACCATGTTCATAAAAGAACAATATCGAGTTTGTTTTCAAAACAGAGTCTGTTTGAGCTGCTGTTTCAAATCAAGAATAGTGTCAACTGGCTGATATTCTTTTGAGCATGACACAGACATAATCTGGATAGAGTAAAAATGAGAGTGAAAACTACTGAAATATGGAAATATTTTCTACTGCTCTGATGATCATGCCACTGCAATATTTCAGCTGGTCACAAGGTGGTCACAAGCATCTCCCTGTTGAATGGCTACAATTTCTCCATAACTGGAACCCTCAAGAGAAACATTTTACAAATCTGATTCCAAAGCTGTATGATATTCGTACAGAAACTCTAAAGAATTTTTAGATCTCAGAATTATTGGATTTTAGGGGAAAAATTCCTAAGATAAAACTAATAAGAACACTGTTGCACAAATTTTCTACATAAAATGGGATAATTTTGCAAACCATTCCCTTAGCACCTAACTTCCATAATTGTTTTGGAAATCTTGCATTTATTAGTCAATTATGTTTTGATAATAAATTACTTCATTATTGATGCCTAGACAAGACATTTAAAGTTTAAAAGTTGAAATGCTACTTGGTAAGGACACATATAAGAGAAAAAACTCAGAATGATTTCACACACAGGAGTCAGAACATAACCTAAATTATAAAATACAAACTTCACAGCTTTTTTTTTTTAATTTCTGTTTTGATTACTCTGTCTGTGTGTGCAACCCCAAATAGAAAGATCAAAAACACTGCTGGAAGCTGTGATTGCTGTGTTGTATAATTTACCCAAAGTAGGATCACAGGGGTAAAAGAATGAGTAGAACTACCTGAAAATAGTGTTTGGAATACTAACAGTTCGTCTCAACATCTTGACCTGTAAGATCGTTGACCATCCTGAAGTAGAATTTTCAGACACTACTGCAGTGAAGGAAACTCTGCTAATATTTAAATTAGCAGGCAATTTTTGTAGGTCCAAGTCTGAAATACTGGTGTTTGAGAACACCTCTCATGACCACTACAAAATATGTTACAGGCATCCATCTCTTGAAGTTTTCCAATGTTGGGCATGCCAAATGCAAACTTACAGGGGATACTAAAGGTACTGGGTATTAATGGCAGTCTAAAAAGGACATACATTATGTGATAAATCACATGACATAGTATTGTATAACCCTTCCTCATTCAAACAGGGACTAAACTTGTTCTTGAATGTCATCCTCACATGACAACTTTTTCAGCTGTTCAGTTGAAAGTTCATCAAAGAGGAAATTATTCAGAATAAATCCATCACTGTTTGCTGTTTTGTCAGGAGATTTTGAGCCAGTATGAAATGAAGAGCTTGTTTCTGCAGCTAGCGTGACAGTGTACAAAACCATGCCACACTAAAAAGGCAAAGGTGACTGATTGAGGTACAGTTGTTTGCTGACTGGCCAAACAACCTTTCTGATGTGTTAAGCTAAATTTGAACTGACAAATACGTACATTTCTGTTATTTATACACAAAAGGTTACTTCCAAAACTATGTATAGCAATATCTAATACGGTCATTGCATTATTAAAATATGCACAATGAAAACATAGGAAAGAATTATTTTTTAAAGAAGATACTAAGCAAGGTATTTGTCTTCAGTTTTGATTGCTAAGGGGATAATAAATACAAGACAAAGACCTCGAGGAGGACAAGATATTAAGTGACTTAGTCCTGAAGACACTATTTTCATCCTGACATTGCTTTGAGAAACAGGAATGGAAAAGACAGCTTGCTCTCAGAGGTCACTGTGAGTGACCAGAGAGATTTAAAAATTATAATGAATTGCTGTTATATTTGTATTGCTGTACAAAATTATATATATAGCATATGATACATGTCATAAAATGCATTTAGGCATATTTAAAAGTAGACTTTTTCAAGGTAGTAAAAGAAAATAACAAAAATATTATTAATACAAATATTCAATGCTGTTCAATAAAAGTAATTCCAGAAGACAGTAGTAGTGACAGGAGAGGAAAATTAAATTTAAACTAAAAGTAGATTTAGATTGGATGTAAGAAAAAAATTCTTTACTATAAGTGTGGTGAGACACTGAAACACATTGCCCAGAGACGTTGTGGATGCCCAGTCATTGGAAGTGTTCAAAGTCAACTTGGATAATTTGATCAACCTGGTCTATTGAAAGCTGTCCTTGCCCATGGCTAAGTGATCTTTAAAGTCCCTTCCAATCCCCATTCAATGATTCTATGGCTTTATGACAAAATCATAATTGTCTGCCAGCACAGATAATGTTCTGAATGTTACAACACTAAGGTGCAAATTGTTTGTACTCTTAAAGGGTTAACGTCTTTAGAATTATTATTCAGTAAAGCACACATACAGTCTCATGTAGATTGAAAAGCATATACAAGATACAATACTTACCACTACCTTATTAAACAGTCTATTAAAATGATAACATCTTAGGTTTTAGAATAGTTTCAGTAATTAAAGCTGATAAACCATTCTGCTCAAGATAGCTGAGTTTTGGAAAGGATTTTCAATTAGCCTGCTAGATTAAATCTGTCTCGGTTTAAATCTGTCTGCATGATTTAAAATGGTAAATCTCTGCCATATATGGGATTCAGTTTTAGATTAATCCACACAAATTCAGGTATCTACATGGGAGTTAGGTATCTTGTCTCACTTTATAATCAAGGCACAGCTAATCAATGCAAGCATTGGAGGCTAGAAACAAGTTCAGTTTGCTTTAAGCTAGGTATCTGTGGACAGATACAGTTGTCTAAATATGAAAGTTGTCTAAATAACGTTATAATTATTTGAGATGGCCAAGAGTATCTAAAACATCAGCATGTCAATGTAGCTGAAGTCTCCTTCTGAGAAGTGATAGGTGAACACTGGAGTTACAGGAGATCTGCACACTCCTCATCCAAAGCCTGCAGGTCAGGCAGATTATGCAATACATCATTATAGCAGAACACTTTTATGTTCAAACAATTGAATAATTCCCTTAGTGATTATTCAGACCACTGGAAAAGCTTCTGCTGTTTAAATATAGGCACCTATATTTGATGCTTGCTATTTGAGAGCACTCTGACTCAGGCACAGAAGCCAAGGGTCTCCATTGATCACAGAACTGTAGCATCATAGAATATTCTGGATTGGAAGGAACACACGAGGATAATGAAGTCCAACTCCTGGCTCTGCACAGGACAACCATGTGTCTGGGAGCGTTGTCCAAACGATTCTTGAACTCTGCCAGGCTAGGTGCTGTGACCGCTTCCTTGGGGAGCCTGTTCCACTGTCCAACCTCCTTCTGGCTGAAAAACCTTCTTCTAACATCCAACCTTAACCTCCCCTGACCTAAATCTCTTAAAAGTTTTCTACCATCCCAGTGTAGATGTTTCCGATACCATGGGGCACTGTGTTGGTTTGGGCTGGGATAGAGTTAATTTTCTTCACAGCAGCTACGAGGCTGGGTTTTGACTCTGCATTGAAAACTGTATTGATAATATAGACATATTTTTGTTATTGCTCACAGCATCAAGCCTTTTTCTCCTTCTCACTCCACACCACCAGCAAGATCACTGGTGGTGCACAAGGAGTTGCTAGTGGACATAGCTAGGAGAGCTGACCTCAGCTGACCAGAGGGATATTCCAGATGATATGGCATCATGCTCAGTATATAATGCTGGAGGAAGTAGGAGGAAGCGGAGGGGGGGGAAGCTTGGGGTAATAGTGTTTGTGTTTCCAAGTCACCGCTGCGCGTGATGGAGCTCTGCTTCCTGGAGGTGGCTGAACACATGCCAGCCCGTGGGAAGTGAGTGAATTCCTTGTTTTGCTTTGCTGGTATGTGCGACCATTGCTTCAGCTATTACAACATCTTGTTTCAAACCATGAGTTTTCTCACTTCTACTCTTCCGATTCTCTCCCCCATTCCTCTGGTGGGGGAGCGAGCGTGGCGCTATGTGGGACTTAGTTGCCAGCTGGGGTTAAACATGATAATCAGCATCTCAAGTAGCACAGGATGTTTTGACAATTTATTTGAATCCTGGTTACTGAAGTGAAATAACACCTTTTCAATGTTACCCAGGATTACTTATTTCTGTTACTTCCTAAAACAAGCATTTATCTCCTTTTGTCCAACCTTACACTGTGAGCAGAGATCCTGTTCCCTCCACAATATATACCTCTATACATACTTTCCACTCATGTTCCATTCCAAACACAGAATGAAAAAATGTCATTATGTGATGAACCTCAGCAAAGTAAGAGAGCCTTAATCTTATTTCTAGTGATGCCTGATTATGTCTGGTGTTCTAAAAATAAGAAACACTGTTGGAAAAATAGTCCATGGAAGCCAGACCTTAATAAACAATGGGACAGTGAACTATAGTCCCAATAAAAACTTGCACTAGGAAAATACAACTTCATCACTGTTTTTTAAATTTATTGAAAATGTATTATTATTAGTCAACTCAATAGAATGAATAATTTCATTTGGTGTACTGGCAGAGGGAAAGAAGGGGGTGATCATTAGCCCACTTTTTTATACTACATGGGTCTGTTATTTTGAGTGCTTCTATCCTCCACACCAACTAACTAAAAAGTAATTTTAAAAATCTTAAAAAACAGCTTTGCAAAGAATGCATGTTATACTTCTTTTCCATTTTGATATGCACTTAAAAACTAAACTGTGAGATAAAATAATCCCAGTCATTATAATTCTAGGGAGTGTGAGCATAAATTGCATATAGATCTTGAACTTGTAGATGAAGCACAGGAAGAATAGTAATCAATAAAAGGTTTTATTGTCTCAATATTACCTAAGCTACACTAAGGAAAAAAACCCAAAAGTATACACCAATTTTCATCTGCAGCGTTGTGAGATTATGTGTGCTTTCTGAGGTGGGACTTCTCCATAATGTGTTGCTTTTCAATTACAAGTCTGAGATTTTAACAGATTTAATTTTTATGAAACACATATTAATATACATTTTTATTTGCCAAAGTAGACAGGATATCTAGAGCAGAGTGTTTGTTGATTCATTCTGCATAAAACTGAAATTCAGCATTCTCAGAAGAAAGATCTGTGAGAAATACAAACATGAAAACATAAGAGTTACATCCCATGTTAGACCTTTGCTGTAAGTTTTTCTCTCTTGTTGCTTTTTTCTGAAAGCCATACTGAGAAATTATTTTTGTATTTTAGCACAATATCTCACTGCATTTGCAGTTTTGTAACTCTTTGGTTATATGAAATTATATAATCCACCATTTCAATATTAATTTTATTGTATTTCTCTTGTTTGTAATTAATTTCGTGAAACAGATTTTTTGTTTGTGTGTAGTGGGTTGACCCCATCTGGGTGCCAGGCACTCAACAAAGACACTCTATCACTCCCCTCCACAACAGGACAGGGGAGAAAAATGTAACAAAGGATTCATGGGTCGAGGTAAGGACAGTGAGATCACTCACCCATTGCTGTCATGGACAAAACAGGCTCAACTTGGGAATCTGAAATGAATTTATCATTAATTAAATCAGAGCAGGATAATGACAAATAAAATAAATTTTAGAAACACCTTCCCCCCACCCCTCCCTCCTTCCTGGGCTCTACCTCCCCGCTGCAGCAGTGCAGGGAGACAGGGAATGGAGGTTATGGCCAGTTCCTCACACATTTTTTCTGCCACTGCTCAGGCAGAGGAGTCCTTCCCCTGCTCCAGCATGGGGTCTCTCTCACAGGAGACAATTCTCCATGAACTTCTCCACGGGCAACAATATTCCACAAACAGCTGCATTGTGGGTCACTCTTCCATGGTGTGCAGTACTTCAGGCACAGCCTCCTCCAACATGAGTCCCCTGTGGGGTTACATGTCCTACCAGGAAACCTGCTCCAGTGTGGGCTCCTCTCTCCACAGCTGTGCAGATGCCTTCCAGGAGCGTGTTCCAGCATGGATTTCAGAGTCTCTATTCATGCATCCACCTGCTCTGGTGTGGTCTCCTCCATGGGCTGCAGGTGGATCTCTGCACCCCCGTGGCCTCCATGGGCTGCAGGGGCACAGCTGCCTCACCATGGCCTTCACCATGGGCCGCAGAGGAATCTCGGCTCCAGCACCTGGAGCACCTTCTTTCTCTCCTCTGCACTGACCTTGGTGTCTGCAGAATTGCTCTTCTCACATATTCTCACCCCATTCTTCTCTGGTCACAATTATATCTGAGCAATAACTTTTTCTGTTTCCTTCTCAAATATGTTATCACAGAGGCCTTACCACCATTGCTGATTGGCTCAGCCTTGGCCAGTGGTGGGTCCATCTGGCTCAGCCTTGGCCAGTGGTGGGTCCATCTTGGAGCCACCTGGGATTGGTTCCTGGACATGAAGAAGCCTCTGGCAGTTTCCTAGAGAAGCCACCCCTGTACTGATCGCCCTGGCCATGCAAACTCAACACACTGCATAAAGCATACCTTTCTTAGACATAAAAATTATTTACAGTCCCCTCTATATATTGTTGGATCAATTAATCTGCTTTTTGAGGACATGATAGCTATGTCACAGTGACACATGTTTTCTTCCTATTTAAGCTACACAATTGAGGAGTTGCTTGAAATAAAATGGAAACAGACCACTGTTTGACTGTGCTGACTTCATGGGTTGATGTTTCCTGCTCCATATTTAATAGGCTTTTTGCCCCCCTCCTCCTGCTAAAACAAAACATAGACTCATGTTTTCTGCATTAACCTTGTTTTAATCTAAATAAATTCCCAAAATGGATGCTAAAGTATACCATATGATATAACCTTGCCTTGGATTCAATTAATTGTTTTCTGCCTTACTTTAAGTTATAAAGTTTTATAAATATTATCTATTCTGAGTTTTCTTATTGAAGTTAATGACTCGTATATTCCACTTCATCTGCTTTGGATGAAATTAATAAAGTTTGAATCCTATTTTATCTTTTCTTTTCTGAAATTAATAATCTGTATGACCTTTGCTATCTTTCTTTGACTTAAAATTAATCTTCATATCTGTTTTTGCTTTCTGTGTCCTGAATTGCTGAACCTAGCTTTGTCTCCTTCAATAAAATTAACAATTTCCTTAAATCAGTTTATCTTAATTTTAATTTACATGAGAGAATTCTTTATTACCATTTCCTTGCCATCATTTCTTTATTTCCATGAAACGTCAAAAATAGTAACATGTTAAGAAACAAACTATTTTTAACAATTAATGCAATAGTATGGGGTTTCTTTCATCTCTGTGTTCCCTTCCTATCTCATATGTGTTTTCAGGTTTTAACAAATTTATGTGTTATTTGTCTTTTTGTCATTTTGTTGCTGTTTTGTCTCATTAAGGTGCACTCTGAGCCTCTAGCTACACAGCATTCCTCCCACATGCTCTCTGTGCACAATCAAATTTGCAGTTTGGCTGTAATTCATCCCTGTGGTGAAAGGTAAGAACAAAGTCTATGAATTGTCTAAGTCCAGCAGAAGCCTTTAAATACACTATATATTATCACTGTGCATACAAATGAGACTTGTCATTATAGTTTCCCCAGTTTAATTGTGTGCAATTGTTAGAGATGTACAGACCAACAGAAGCCCCCTGGGGGAAAAAAACCCAAAACAACAACAACAAACCAGCAACCCTAACATAAAACAACCAAAACCATCTAACTTTTATGAACTTTAAAAGTTGATATAAATGATGTTTCTTATAAAAAACCAACCAACCCAACAAAAATTAATCTTCACATCATCTGGCAGTATTCTTGTTGACAAGATGAATGTTTGGGGTTTTTTTCCTTTTATATATTCATTTGGCTTAGAATTATTAACATGAACTAAATTTGACACTTGAAATAAAATGTATATTTTGGATTCACTAAAAACTGCGGTTAAGTTATAAGTCTGTTTTGTGAAATGTTGAAATGTTTACTTACTTCATATTTCAGACTCTAAGATGCTATTTAAGAACTTTGGCCAACCTCTATGCTTAATATCTCTTTGTTAATCATTATTTCTGTCACCTTGTGACCTGTGACTGAAATTTGCATTTTTGAAATCATATTTTTTTCATAAAAAATCACTTTAAGACTACCTTACCTTGATGGCTCCTGACTAGAAAAGAATCACAGAAGAGCTGGAAGGGACACACAAGGATCATCGAGTCCAACTCTTGGCTCTGCACAGGACACCCCAAGAGTCACAACAGGTGCCCAAGAGCATTGTCCAAACTCTTCTTGAACTGTTAGGCTCGGTGCTGTGACCACTTCCCTGAGGAGCCTGTTCCAGTGCCCAAACACCTTCTGGGGAAGAACCACTTTCTAACACAACTCAAGGCAAATTCCTCAGGTCCTGTCACTGGGCACCAGAGAGAAGAGATCAGTGGCTGCCCCTCCTCTTCCCCTTATGAGGAAGTTGTAGCTGCAATGAGGTCTCCCCTCAGTCTCCTCTTCTCCAGGCTGAACAGACCAAGTGACCTCAGACACTCCTCATACGGCTTTCCTTCTAGACCCTTCACTATCTTAATAGCTCTCCTTTAGATGCTCTCTAATATGTTTATACTTTTTATAAGGTTTATACAGTATGTATTGTGACATCCAAAAGTGCACACAGGACTTGAGATGAAGCCACACCAGTGCAGAGTAGAGTGGGACACTGGGGGAAGAGTCTAAAAAGAAGCTCTACCAAATGAAGGCCTGCTCATAAATCTATAGAACTAGTGTATAATTCTCAATTTTATTTAGCTTTGCCTCCAAGTGATAAGGAACACATAATCAAGAACAAAATAGTAGTTAATGTCTTTATGTTAGGTGATGCTGAATCCCCAGCAGATTTAAACTATTGCAGCTTTTATTTTTTTAAATTCAGTTGCATCTTTGTAGATTAAATAAGACTGTGTCAAAATTCCATTTGAAGCTTTCAATATGCACCAAAACATGTCTTGTGAGTAAAATGTCTCTGTAGGTTAATTTGAGGTCAATTAGAAGGAATTTAAAAGAAGACATTTCTAAATTTTTGATAACTTAAAATATTTTAATGAAATTATCCTGTTCATTAACAAAAGTTCTTTGGAAAGTAATCAGGGAGGAATAGTAACTACTTTTAATTACAACACCTATCTAGTCTGAATAATTTACCTACAGAGCATTTTGTATTGCAATGAGTCATTGCTGCTGCCTATGATCCTTTATTCTCTCAAGCAGCTCTTTTTTTTTAAACTCCTCACCCTCATTCTCTTCCTGTATGCATTATTCAACACCTTGAAGCACTAGGTAGAGACACTCAAAAGGAGGCAATGATTGTACTTCAAAAGCTTAAAAAGAAGGGATTCCTACTTGGTATTTTCTTATTTTCCATTGTGGAACACTGTTTTGTGCTTGGAACTAGACATTGTTTGTATTTAAAGAAAAATTCATCAAGATTATGTATGTTCAGGGATGATATTCTCTGTGCATGCTAACTTCATAGGATATAAATAATATCCTTCAGCTGCCTTCAAGTACCCTACTCCCAGACATGCAGGAAAACAGCCATACACTGTGATGGCCAGGACTGAACAGTGCTGATACCAAGAGAGGAAATGTACTCCAGTTCTGGGTATCCTTTAAAATGAAAAATATCTTCCTTGCAGTCCCCTGCTGGTTAAGCAGAATGACTGTTTACTCAGAGATGACTGCACATGAAGAGAGATGTTATTGTTTAGATAAGATCTCTCAGTAAAGTGATGACAATGCCATCACTTTTTAAATAAATAATTTAAAATATTTAAGGTCAGATTGTTTAGTGGTTTGTTTGATTTTTTAATTCCTTAAGCCAAATGTCAGCATCTTCTTTCTGACTCAGAATGAAAATAATTTGCATGATTGAAAACAGAAATCAAAACATTCATTCCCTTAAAAAATTCTCTTAGAATATATTTTTTTTTCCACTAAATGTAACTTCATACAGTGTGCCTTTCAGATAGACAGTACTGAGGGACAGCTACTGAGAGGAAACATTCATTTTCCATTATAAAACTAGATTTTAGACCTAGCTAGAACATATTTCTTATAGTTATGTCAAGTCCTCCTTGACTTGTTAGCCTCCTTGTAGCTGCAGGGAAGGCAAATGTTGAAAATTCATAATGAGCTTTCTTTAAGCACAAAAAAAACCCAAGAAAATAATTTTTCTAGTAAAAAGAAGTTATTTCTACCTATGCAGTTAAGAAAAAAATCCATCTGGGTTTTTTGTTCTCAGAAGAAAAAGAGCAAAATACATATTAGAGAATTCATTATAAGAGACTACCTAAAAATAATTAATAGTAAGATGTGTAGAATCTGTCATATGTACATATGATGTCCTTAAATTAATAGAGGTTTACATTGATTTCATTGTTTTCCACAAAGAGTGGTGTTCCATTCTATTTGACCTTAATTAGTGTAATTGATAGTAGTTTTAGAACTGCATGCCATTTTAATCATGTAGTTACAGCTTTCATGACAGAAGAAAAATGAAATAGCAGCTGGGAGTTATCTATTAATAGTGAGAGAACAGAAAGGAAAAAGGAAAGACTCTTCTCTTCTAGGACTCCAGGGCTTTTAAGGCATTAGTAATGAATGACTAATGTATTCTAAGAGGAACAGACTGGTCTCCAAGGATGTAATGAAGGGCAGTAGGAGGTAGGATCAATATGAGTTAGGAATTTTATATCATTAGGAAATCACATGGCTACAAGAGTATACAGACAGATCAGTAAAAAAGTCAGAGCTTGAGAATATGAACCCTGCACATACATGCATGTAAGAATGGGATTATCTGGGCCTGTGCACTAGGGGCTCAGACCAGACAGAGAGTGCTTTAAAGTTTCCTGGGAAAGCATGCAATGCTACAGCAAGTCACAAGGTTATAGTGAGAAAAAACAAACATTTCTTTGAGATGTGATTATTTGGAATGGATTTCAAACAAGACCAGAGTATAATGAAAAATAAGTACAATAACTGAGAATTTCCAAGTTGTGAGCAAAACATCCTAAGTGATTAGATTAGTTCATTGGCTTCAAGTGGCTGTTTTTTTCTTGAAGGTTTCTCCTATCACCGTTAATTACACTCAGTTTCTGAAATTGGGAGGCTTTACAAGGGAAGAGAACCTGTTCTACTGTCACTTTCTCACAGATAAAGTTAAGAAAAGCAGCATACAACAGTAACAAAAAAATAATTCTCTACAAGTGGTCCTTGCTGCTTATTACACTGGAAGAAACAAGCATGTCAAGCTAACTTCCCATAATATCTAAAACTGTATTCCAGTAAGTTCCTCTCTGATGAATTTGGCACATTATTTTTGTAAAAATTACAGTGTATAATGAATTCATTCACAGATACTTACTATATTCTTTATCTAATAATTATATTTTTCTTCTTTAAAATAGAAAGGGAAATGTGAACACAGAGTTCAATTTAAAAATGTGACAAATGGAAAGTGAAAGAATCTGGGAATATATACTAATTTTTTAACTAACCACATTTTGCATGTAACCAGCAAAGAACTTTGTTTATTTAAGGACTTAAGGAAGATCAGCTTGGTCATGAAAATAAAGAATATAACATAGCTCTTATAACTTCAGCATAATCATACCTATTTCAAAGATCATGCCAAAAACCACTTAACTGAGGTACTGACTATATTATTCATATCACTAAAATATTTTTGAAATTTCAGTCTTTATGGCTTTTACATACAAACACTGTCAGGAATATGCAACTGTCTTACAGACATGGGAACAGTCAGATGGTAAGAAAGAACAGTATTTCTAAAGAACTTGTAAAGCAAAGTCTCATCCAGCTTTCTTTCTAGTCTTACGCAATGATTGTTAGTCTTATTTTCTTTTTTCCTTGTGTTTCTGCTCTCCTGTAGTCTTGCACAACAAAATCAGCTTTAACAAAAGGGATTTTAAAACTTTCACTACCTAGAAAAAGTGAAAAATATTGACCCTCTAACAGTCGTTAAATCTGTTGCTGTTTCAGTTAATTATGCATTGTGTCTACATGATGGATATAATTCTAATTTTATATCAATCAGTGCAAAAAGGACACAGGTTTTTTTCTGTGCATTTTTTAATGACATATTTTTTAATGCATAAGAGCCAACAAAAGCCAGGAAAACAATGAAGTCAAGGTTAGACACAGGACTCTACTTTTGATATGAAAAAATATGCACAACTATTTCCTTTGTTACATAGCTATATAAAATTGGTACAATATGAGATGACTTTTCCAAAAATGGTAAGTACACATTTAGTCTTGCACTACTTACTTAATTAGTAAACATACAAACATTATTTGCTTTCTATATCTTCCCTTCCACTGGCTTAACTCAAGAGTCCTTTTGATGTAGCCACGGACTTCAGAAAGATAAATCTTTCACTTTCAGTGAAAGGGCAAGGCACAACAGAACCCAGAGCAAGTATTTGAACTTAGTTCACAACTATGATGAAGCAGCACCGTGATTTCATTATGACTTTCCCTTTGCAATTATATAAATAATTAAACGTAATAAGCATTTTTGATTCCTTCTTTGCCTTGTAGACCACTAACTCAGCTAAAGTACAAGTCAAAACTTCAAAGATTTACCGGAAATTTGTTTTCTAAGTTTCTTGTAGATATTCAGCTCAACTTACTAATCAGTCAAAAACACAGCTTTCACTCTCTGAATAAATGGAAAACACTAGTTTTGGTTCAAAGTCTCATTCTGGTCTACACAATTTAATTTCCTGGGGAAATTGTGGAAACATCATTATCATCCTCAGTTGAAGAGAAAAACCCCTAATCAGTAAAACAAACTACACCCCAAATCCCTAAGCATATATATATATATATATATATACATATAACACCTAACCATCATCTATAAATGTTTACATATCCTCAATTTGCTGAAAAAAAATAAGCAAAACCAATATCAAACAAATGGGTTTTGTTGTCTAAACAAGACTTTTTAAGGCTTGTCTCAGATACATCAGGCTGAATAGGGAAATTTGACTGCAAATAACTAGTTTTAGCAGACCCAAGTGAATAACAGCAGACCCAAGTGAATTTATATTAATTTTACAACTTCTTTCAAATTTCTCTTATTTTAAAGATTGTTATTTCTCTCACCATATTTTCTTAATTTTACGCTCTTGAGTAACACCATCCTTTACATAATAGTGTATCTCTCTTTGAAGAAAAGACTGGGGGTTTTTTGCTGAATGAAACATAGTGTGAGTTTGCTCATGGATAGTTATGCTGTTATATTCTTGACTACTTTGTGTACTGAATCATAAATTGAGCTGTGCAACAAAAGCTGCTCAGCATAAATGGGTGTGTGAACTCATCTGCAAACTCCTTCAATTACCATACTTTCTCCTTCTAATTAAGGATGGTACTACCTTATAGGGACTTCCAAAAATGATTGTGACAGGGTATTTATTATTTTATCCTGGAATATCCGTGAACCACTTCAGACATGTAAATCCTGGACTTAAGCTCCTTTGGGTTTTCAGAATATCTTGACGACTGAATTCACTACAGCTTAGGAACACAGGTTGATTTTTAGCTTGTGAGTAGAAAATAGGTTGATTCATATTTAAGGATTCATATATGAGATTTTTTATTTTAATAGCAGTATTGTTTTTACAGAATCTCATATTCCATTCAGTTCCTTCAATCTGAAGGTATCTGAGACTGACTTATCATCTTACATAGCAAGATGAACAGGATTTTAGCTTGTCATTGAGAAATGTTGAGAAAGATATGTGATGAATTTGATATGGTTTTTTTTCTCATTGGATAACTATAGCAATCACAGAATATATTTTCTTTGAAAGGTCACATGAAGTAGTTGTTTGCACAGTACATTAACTGGCTGTTGCTGCAGAAGTATTTCAGCCTTTCCTGAGTGTAATATATGAGGATAACGGCTCTCAAATGTATAATACTGCATTTTCAACCCAGCCTTCTTAAGCAGTAATTGCATCAGAAGATTAAGGTGAACAAGAAGTGGAGTATGCAAATAATCCGTTTCTAAGATAAACCTTTCATAAAACTTGTTTTTTATTAAAAAAAAAAAGAAAAAAAAAGCTTAGACGTGCCCTTTGACATAGATTAAATTGAAACTTTTCTGTTCTCAATCTTGAATTTCAATTTACTGAACAAACTTTCTATGTTTGGACATCTTTCTTTTTTTTTTCCTTTCTGGCCTGACTCCATCTCTAGTCAATATTAAAGGATTTGTAAAAACTTCTCATATTTACATGGCATTCAAGAAAGAAATGACATTTTTTCTATCTTGGTGTAAAATATTGCTACCTTTAACATACATATTATCATTGACTTTATTATTGAGGATAAGAAATTGACAACTGCTTCACACTAGGATTCTAAAAATAAAGATCATATCTGGCCAAAGAAAAATCCAATGTCTTCTAATAAGAGAAAAGGAAAAACAGAAAATTTCAGTCTGTAGGTCACATTTTATGATATAAGTTAGGACACTGGTCAACCAGAAATTAAGAGTTGATGATGGTGTTTGGGCAAGTATGAAAGTATTGCTTTCAAAAATAACAAAAAACTCCCATCCTGATTTATTTTGTCTGGTACACACAAGATTAACTGTATAAATAACACATTTTCTTAGAACCAGAGTTTTATGTCCATTCAACATTTCAACACTTTTAAAAGTCCTCTCATAATCTCTTTTAACTGAACGATCAACAGAAGGAATTATAGAGAATCACCATTGTTCAAAACTTCTTCACCCTGGTTATTATGAAAAGATTCTACATTTAGAACTGGACATGCTAAGAGACACAGCAGCATAGACCAAAATGTGTATTTTTACATAATTTTATATCTACTTTTTCTCTACACAGTTTCTATAAGTTCATTGTGTCTCTTTCCATCAATATTTTGCTTTCTTAATAGGCTCTTTCATATGAAACCAAATGAACAAACTTTTGCAAGTCTGAATATAACATGTTCCCAAGTTTATTTTATTCATTACATTATTGATTTCTACAATTAAAATGAAGAATGGAATGAAAGATGGGGGGGGTTTTTTGGTAGATACCATTCTGGGTATGTTTCTTTATTTCATGATGTTCCAAATTCCATTTTTTAATTATTTCTGAACAGCAAGTTTTCACATATTGATGTAAAGATTTGACTGGCTTAAAATTTCCCAGGTAAGATTTATAGAATTTATAGCTAAAATGTTAGCTAAATTCATAATTAAATGAGAACAAGAGGCAATGGATATAAACGGAAACATGGGATATCCCAACTTAACATGAATGGAATCGGATGGAATCTGATGTGAAAAAACCACACTTTTTTTACCATGAGAGTGACTGAACACTGGTACAGGCTTCCCAGGGCAATTGTAGAGTTTCATCCTTGAAGATCTTCAAAAGCCCTCTGAACATAGTCCTGGGCAACTGGCCTTATGTGGCTCTGCTTAAGCAGTGAGGCGGGACCAGGTGGCCTCCAGAGGTCCTTTCCAACCTCAGCTACTCTATGTGATTTTGTGAAATCAGTGCACAGTTAAAATTTCTGCTTAACAAACTTCTGAGTCATTCAGCTGCTTAGAATAAGGGACTGTATCTTTCTGTTGTTGGCTCAGTCACTGTACAGTTAAGCTTTTTCAGACTTCTGTGTATATACCATCTGGAGTGGTGACTCTCTGTTTTTGAAGTTGTTGGTTTGCTCCAAAAATGCTGTGTCTGTCAAGTCACTCTCTGAGGACTGTTCATGTGAAATATTAAACAAGCCAGGTCCAAACTGCTGCCTTGTTATGGATGGTGGTAAGAAATGATCCATTTCTCAGCATTGTCTGCATTTTGCCTAGTTGTTTCTTTTAACCCTTTCATAGAGAAAACCAGTCTTCCCCTTCTTGAAAAACATGTTTTTTGCAAAACCTCAAGATTCTATTTCTCTCTTTATTCTCTTGTAAGCATGTTTCTGGAGGAAATGTGATAGGATCCATCTAATGAAAAAGACATGGTATGTGCATTTACATTGGGAAGAGCATTTCTCCTGGTGTCCAGAGTATGGTGATATTAGGTTTTGTGTTTGCAACAGCTTTGTTTTGAAGTACTTCATAAGCATGAACATTGGCCAAGGTACCTCCCTGATTTCAGAGCCTTACTATGACTCCTGTTAAGAGCTATTCTGAGTAGCAGTATATCACCTGGTAAGTATCAAAGTCAGAGTTCTTTGAAGATGAAAAATACCTTTGCCTCCCTTTCTATAAGCTAAGTCCAGCTGGTGGTTTTACAAGGGTGATGTGTTTTGGGCATAGGGGGGTTTTGTTGATTTTTTTCCCCCCTTCTTTTATTTCCTTTTTGGTTTTCACTCTTCTATCCACTTCTAGTCTCTCAGGAAACGGAGTCTGCTCAATCCAGATTATCAGAGTTTGAACTAAATTGCCACATAAATCTTATAAAGAACTCTTCTGTTTCTTTTCACATCAGTATGATGACAGCTAGTCATCACTCTAAGGAACCTACATATTCTTCATGCTCTAGATCTCCCTGTCTAAGTGTATTAGGGATAGATGGATGGTTTTCCCTAACTTTTCTTCAGTTTGAACCCACTTGGTCCTCCCTCGTGGAATTGAAACACTGGCATCATTTGTCAGATCCTCCATGCTTTCTTTTGGCCAGATGTTAGTAGAGAGTGAATTCAGTGCTCTAAGGAATTTATGAAATAGAATTTACTTTTGGGACCAAGTAGGCAGAAAGGCAGCACAAAGCAATTGCATTTCCTAATAAATTGATGAAAGAAGATAGGCAAATAGTATTTTCTAAGCAAAACAACTTGAAAAAAATATAAATGTTTTGAATTTATACAAAAGAAAAAACTTATAAACAAATTTGAGTTTACTGTTAAGTATGTTGTTTACTAAATAAATAAATAAACCATCTTGGAAACACACATTTCACTTCCTGGAAGTTCAGAGAATTCAAAGACACTCGCACAGCATTATTTCTGCAGTCTTTTATACATGCATTGTAAAATGACCCTTGGCTACATGATTAGACACCACTTCTCTGTGAATGAGTTTCCAGGGGTCTTAGTCTCTCTTTGGCATCTTCAGACTCGATGTCTTAGCTGAGGCCTTCTCAGCTGAAGTTTTCATTCAGTTTAACTCCCAGACCTGCCTCTGAGCTAGCTACAGGTGCATGCTTGCCCATGCCCCACCATGGGCTGATCATATAGGTCAACCTCATTCTCCTTGTTGCTCCTAAACTTTGGAAACCTATGTTCACTTTCTAAATACTAATTTCTTCTCTTAATTTAGAGACCAAGTGGACTCCTCTAAAAAAAAAAAAACAACAAAAAAAAAACCATGAAAAAGGACAAATATTTCCATACGCACAGTTGAAACAAGGAGAGATCACACAACTGATGGATGAATATCTATAAATTCTATATTAAATGTAAAAAGTTATATTAATTCTGTATTAAGTATGCACCATTAGAAACTCAAAGTCAGCCAAATTCAAAGGTTAAGAGTTTCACACATTAACAGGAACTCCTGAAAACAGTATAGAATATATATTTAATAAAAAATAGAATCAAAAATTAAACATGCAGAATGGAATCTCCAACAAACAATATATAGAACACATGGCATAATAAGCTAAAGAAATCAAATAAAAAATAACTATATGACAAAACAATTATATTTCAGAAACAATAAAGTAGAATTTTTAAAACGTACTAAACCATTGAAATTACAAAAGGAAAAAAGTGTAAAATCAAATGAGTATTACCAAAAAATCCTGCAAGTAATTTCATTCGTTAGCAACGGGAATACGTGACCACATATTCATCATTCTTATGAACTCTTCAGAAACATTTTACTTAAAAGAATGGCTTCAGGATACAAAGGTAATTATCCTAACAGCTGAAACATTTAGTTTCCAGTGTTTACCATAAACTTTTAAAAATGCAACAATCTCAAAGCTTCTTTGTATTTTCAATCTTCTTTGTATTTTCCTCTTTATGAAAAATTTCTTACAATTTAAATGCGCTCTTACATTACATATAACTGCTCTTATATATTAGTTTTAATACTGTGGCACTGTGACTGCTTTTATAATAGAGAACATATGTCTGATTTTTCTCCAGTAGGCAGTAGAATTGCAATATGTGATGCCCCAATTTGTTTAAGTCTTGAAGTATTTTTAGATTAAGTAATTAAACCTAATACTTGACTACTAATAAGTTTTTTCATGAAGTCAGGCCATTTTTGTAAGAAATGTTTGACATATGCTGTATGTTAAAGTGGCAACATTAATGGGATTATAATGCAAACAGAAATCAAACAACACCGAACAAATACAATAAAGATCTTGTGACCCCCCACACTTGTTTGTAATACCACAGATGTCATAAATAGATTCTTAATCTCTATGTAAATTAGATTATTTCATACTATGAAACAGCCTTAAATAACTGTTGGGGTGTTTTCTTTAAAACAGCATTTTGGTGGCTGTAAAAAAAGATGGCTTCTGTACATGAGCTATGAACCAAAAGGCAAAACTTTCTCATTCTGCTTAGTTCAGTTTAAACTTTCTCATGGTATTCATATTGGGGGATAAATAGAGATTTTAGGTACTCTGAATCTGCCTAATGAACCCATGCTTGCCTCTCTATTTCATGACTCACAGATCTGAAATTTCTGCTGTCATGCCTAAATATCCACCTTTAGAAACACATGAACATTTTTTGCAACAGCAGTGGTGCCACTACTGTACATCGCTGATGATACTTCAGAAACTGTTTTTATAGTGATGAACAGACTTTTACACCTGTAGAAGCACATGATAAGGAATAAATTATAATCTATCCTTTCTAATGTGAAGAGAACTGTCCCTCACTACTTCATGCATTTCCTCCAGCTTGCTTTTCAAACTAGTCTCATCAGTAATGACCTTTAATTTTCCTCATGTATAAAGCCATCATTTTCAGACTGAATATTGCCTTCTAGCCTCCTACTCTAAAGGTGCTAAAAGGAAGTAAAGTCTTTAACTGTTCACCAGTTCTCCTGTGGTTTTCCGGTGCATATCTGAATCGTCTAGCCACCCGGAGCTGCTGGAAAATACAGGCTGCATCGCATCTGTTGCGCTACAAAGTTTGCCTCTTGATTCTTTATTTTTCAGCACATAAAAGAAGATACATTTTGTCAGTTACAACTGAGCAGATGTAATCTAATCCCTGTCAGAGTGGTGTTTTCAGGTAGACATCTACCCTAGACAGACATTTCTGTTTCTTACAGACAAATCTGATGTACTGAGAAATAGCTTCTGAAAATTGAGTATTTTCCTCCTGCTACAGGAGCCTCTAAGGGCCTGTAGAACCTCTACTGGTCACATCCAAGAAAATATGTTTGCTCTTAAAGTATTTGAACAATATCCCCATACTGGTCATCCTGTCAGTGTCAGGCTGGATGTTCATGGTAATATTTTTAAAGAATAAAATATATATTAATTGCATTCAGTCATTCACAGTGAAATGTTAACAGAAAAGAACAATGTTTGTTAAACTGTAAATCAAATATGATAGATAGAGAGCTATAGAGGGATTGCAAGAAAAAAAAGGTATAGTAGTGTTTTTGCAAGTTTCCTAAGGTAAACAGGGATGGATTTTTAAGCACAGTTGATTAAACATAGTTCATGGACAGACAATCTACTTACATTCCAGAGGATATTAACTATTGAGCACTTTAAAACAAACAAACCACAAATAAATACCCCCCAAAAAAAGTCTTCTATGTCTAAAAGAGGACTCTGAAAAAAACCCAGAAAACCCCCCAAAAGCCCCAACCCATATGATTTGGTATGACTGCAATATAAATTTTAATTTGAAATGTGCTTTCTTGTTTGTACATATGAATTTGTAAGAATATATTAGAGGCATATCTGTACGAGATATAATTTAATCTGCCAGTTATTTCTAATCATATCTTTCTTGATAGGTAAGAATTGTCATCGAGTGTACCACAGGTACCCACAATTAAGTGATTGTTAGTCAGCACTGACAGTTTGCCTGCACAAAGGAAGACTGAAGATGACCTGTATTAGTTTTGCAATACCATCAACATGCCACACTTCCAGAAGCTCCCCTATAGCTGTCTATTTTAGATAGTAATATTTCAAAACACAGGAAAACAGAGAAAAGTAACAAAAGATAAACCTGGAACTGTTTACTTAACTTCACACGTAAATATTTTAGCAACATTTTTATTTAAATACTGCAAAGTTTTCCATATATAGACTAAGGCTTTGTTCTAACTTCTGAAAGAGAAAGTGATTAAGACATCATCGTGCACCTATATGGAAAACCACTAGCCTTGGATGACACCTGTGACCAAGAAAAGAAACAAAACTGATGGGTGAGTCTGCCAATGCTAGCCTAGCTCATTGAAAATATCCCATCTGAACACAACTATAACACAGAAATAGGGTGATACAAAACTTTTACAATAGATGGTTTCAGTAAATGGTGCATTTTTGGAGCAATATATTTCCATTCTACAGTTTATTATAAGTATTTTCTCCACTATGTCTAATGGTTGTCTGCTTTAGTTGTATATTTTATGCTACTATTTCTTCATCCAAGCACAAAGCTATGCAGAACGTAAAGTATATAGAATATGAGGAATATAAAACTTTCAAAATTTCAACTTCCTTTATGAATTACAGAGGTGAAAAAACATAAATGTAAGTTTAATTTCTATTGAGTCAAGATAAATGTTTTCTCTTTTGAATAACTACTGCCTACTCTTGAAGGTGGACATAGACTACTTAGATATTATGTTAGTTATTTGGTGTAGGTTAAAGAAACAAAAAAATTTCCTTATATACATATTCAATTACTAATGAGATGACCTCATTTAAAATATGACATGTAATGATTTAAAATGGCTTTTATTGCAAATGGAAATAATCTAACATGTGTTGAATATGTCTTTTACACACATGTATTGAACAGAATATATTAAGAAATAAATACTACACATACATAGCAGTATACCAGCAGAAGAGCAAGACAACATTAAAGATGCAAATGTTGTTATATATACACAAACAGAAGTATGGTATATGTGCTGTGTCCATCAAAATTTGTGAGTTTATGAATCAAGAGTAACCAGAGAGCCGCATTATGTCCATAAGACCTCACATATAACAGCAATTTTGGAGTGGTCACTGGTCATTTTTATAGTAATTTTGTGAAACACAAATAACTAGAAGGTTTCAAAGAGACCAGCTAAACTCCCTCTACCTTTCCATATCACATCTTAGTCTTAAAATCATGTCAGTCTACACTGTTTTATTAACAACTATTCCCAGTCACTGCAAAGACTAAATAGCCATGCAGCTTGTGAACATATTCCATATTAGGTGACCAGCAAAGTAAGTAATCTATATCCACATTTATGGTTTAAAGTCCTTCCACTGCATTGCTCCTTCTCTTCAGAATATTTCCTTTAATTAATATAAAAGATGAGAATTGACTTTTATTAAATATTTCCACTAAGCCACACCTTCTAAAACGGATATAAGAAAAAACCAGTATCTTACACCTGAATGACATCTTCAAGTACTATTAGATTTTTGATTAAAAATCATTGGTAGATGTTGCAGACATATTCCAGGTGAAATTTGCTTTAAATATATGCAGATAAAAGTATAAAAAAGAAGTGGTCAAACAGGATGAAAGGCAAGATTTCAATGGCTTTTCGAGGCAAACAGTGTTGATGAATATGAGTATCTGCTTTTCATGAAACAATTATGTCTTTAAAAATTGCTGGGAAAAAAGAAACAGAACAAAAAACAGATGAGAGGTTGTCCAGCACTCTAGAAACTCCCTCAAGGGAATATATACTTAAATGAAGCCTGAGTCATATTATTAATTACTTTGTAATTTCAGTAAGTGATTCATGGTATGATTTGATCTTCACAAATTCCTTGGAGCAAAAATTATGACTTTGTTCAGTTTCAGGGAGTGAATGATTTTGTTATTGAAAAGTAAATTGCTCCAATTTCAGAACAATTTCCAAGGCTGAGATCCTCAGCACAGACCTTCAGTTGTTCTTATTTAACTCCTTTTTTTTTAATACCAAATTTAATATATTGACATAAATATTCAGATTTATTCCTTCATTTGAATGGAATTTTTTCTGCTTTTTTAATGCTAGAAGAATATCTCCTGCTTTTTACAGTAACTTATTTAATAACTTGACTAAATTACTTAGTTTAGTAAAATGGGAAGAAAATAAGATAAATAAATTAATATATATAAAATAGAATGGGATTGTATCTGAGATTAAAACTAATTTACCAACCACTGTGATAGTCAACACTAACCCTCCATTTATGGTGAATCATAAAGGTAATTTATATAAAATGTACCATTCTTTCATGTTTTGATTTTGTGAAGATTATTGACAGTTTTTAAATTTTAATATCCAAATGCCCTAAGATATTAAATTTGCTTCCTATTATCAGCATGTGTGTAAATTCCTCTTGTATCTACAATGCTATTGGAGCTATTTGTAGATATCTTGTCTTTAAAGGTATGCTTTTTATAATATAGCTATTGCTATACACAGAAATTTCTTAGAGTTTATTTGTGATGGGTAAAATGAGAAACATCTCATGAAATGGGAATACTTATATATACTTATCTCCTTTTCTATTTGAAAAGGATTTCATCTAGTGATGTTTTGTTGGAATTTTATGTTCTCCACAACTATGTTTACAATCAGTAAGCAAAACCAAAGGTGTTTATGTCATACAATGTAAAAACATGGTCACATTCACAAATATAATACCATCTTTCCTATATGTTTTTTTTTTACAAAAATCCGTTCTTGGCAGCTCTTATTCCTAGGAGGGAAAATCAAAACATTACATGCTTATACTACCTCCCATTATTCACACTTTGTATGCAATCAAATAATTAGCTGCAAATTCAGCAATTTGCATAAACTATAGTACATTTCAACAAAGGATGTCCTATGTAGAAGAGAGCAGCTTTAGTGTATGTGACTCAGAAATGTGTAATTGAATCCTTATTTCTTCACCTTTTTATCTGACTTATTTACTGCTAATTTACAATGCTCAAGGTCTTTGAAACAATTTTATACAATGAAGCTAGTGTTTCTTTTAGTTTCACCACCCTTCTTGCTAAAAATAAATGAATTAAAAAATGCCTCTTCATGTTTTCCAGATAAATGTGACTATTTAATGGAACAAAAAAAAAAACCTGGGAGCTTTAGTGTCAAGAGATGGTTTCATGATACAAAGAGTTTGGTCAAAATACCAACTTAAAATACTCCATTCCCTACTTGCAACGGGGACAGAGGGTGGAATTACTCATTTTAAAACCCGATTCAGTTTGCTGTTCCCACTCACCAAATGACTCCACCAGTAGCTGCTGCCAACAAAATGTGGCTCGTTAAGGAGGCACAAACAGTATGGGTGGAATGACAAACAGTAGTGGCATGGAATGGAAAGAAAAGTGGGAGTATTTTAAACCAGGATTACTAGATATTTTGGATCATGTAATTACAGCAGAGCACATTGCATGTGGTGAACAGTACAAAAAATATTTGAAGGGCAAGAGAGGGAAAAAACCCACTAAACCTTTCTATGAATACATTGATATAAACATATAGAGTTTGCAAATGCCTGACTTACCCTGCTTTTCCATATAGTGATGAAGCCAGATAAGTAACTGCACTTTTCCACCAGAGTTCGTGGTTTGTAAAGCTGTCACTGCTGACACTTGGATGATAGCACTGGGAAATGACCGCTCACAGCACAACAAGAATGCAGATTGAATTGCCTGGACTATGGGTGTCTCGGGACCTTGCTAAACATTTTATCCAGGAACCAAGTCCTGTCAGTTCTTAAAACAACTGGAAAAACTGCCCCTTGATACATATCATACGCTACACATCCTTCAGACTACTAAACTCAATTCCATTTAACAAAAACTGTAGTAACTGAACTGACATCTGTACTAATTCTTGCTGAAGGTATTTTAAATTAATTTGCATTATGCATAATTCAGTGCTGGAAAAGAAAAAAGTTGATTCTAGAATTAGTTGAATTAATGTGCAGAAAATAATTAAGAAATAATGAACTTCATATCTAATTTTAACTTTAGCCAGAATGACCTTTGGCACATAAAGAGCTCTTTGAAAATTTTAAAACAAGTTAAACCAAATCAGAAATTCTTCCACTATTCCCTGAAATGTATTTCATGTTTGCATGTTGCTAGCCCAAAATTGGAGAAATGCTTCAGAAAATATTAGTATGTGCTGGAAATTTAAACTTTCTGTTTCTCTATAATATTTAAAATTCACAGTGAGAATGTTTTAGTAGTGATTGCTTGTAGACAATATCCACTGAGAAAAGCTACGACTTTTAATATGAGCCTAAGCACAGTAGTGATCTAACAAGAACAAGGATGTCCTAGAGTCTTATTCCAAACCTGAATGGTTTGGAAAGGAACAAGGAAAGGAGGCATCATCACATAAGACACTGAAGAAGTAAATGAGCAGTAGAGCAATGGAGAAAGTTCTAAAACTGCATTTTAATTCATCATTAACTAATTGAATGTTGCTCATCAAATCACACTGAACCTCTGCCAACAGGTTTTCACTTTTGATGTCTAAAGAACTAGTACCTGGTTTTTGTTTTCTTTTTTTAACTTCAAAGAAATGCAAGGGAACAGCATAATTTCTAAATCTCATTGCAAATGACTATACTGTGATGCTGAATCTGCAATAAGTAACTTTAAAATATTCTTTTGGGATGAAGGGTCAGAGCAAATATCTACAAAGACTAGAACTAAAATGTGATTGAATTCTGGTAGTCCATCTACAAAACACCTAATTTGACGTTGATTATTTTAAATAAAAATATGCAGCTCATTTTTATATGCTCTTAAATGAATAAACTATAAATAAAACAAAGCCAAAGGGGAAAAAAGAAAAGTAAATCTGCACTTCCATGATGATGGTGTGTTCCTCTGACGCAAAATTTTCTCACCCTTCATATATGTACACTCACCTAGGTAAATGTAATTCCCATTGAAATTTCAAAATGTTATGGAAACATGAAGATAGGGGGATCTATTTGAATAATATTAACTGTATTCTTTTAAAAACTCCTTTTTGTGTAGTAATTATGCTGTAAAATTGTAGTTTAAAGTGTGTGCAATTTAATGGTATATCATGTAACATAAATGTAATATGTACCCTAATAATGTTTCTAA
Source organism: Atrichornis clamosus (assembly GCA_013400975.1). Taxonomy (NCBI): domain Eukaryota; kingdom Metazoa; phylum Chordata; class Aves; order Passeriformes; family Menuridae; genus Atrichornis; species Atrichornis clamosus. Next base: position 62,384 of record WBMZ01002174.1, on the reverse strand, counting down.
TATATACATATATATGTATATCTCAAAATATGCCTAAGTATACCTTATATATATTACCTGCATATATATAACTGTATAACTGTATAATATATATTAGTTGTACATATAATAATATAATTTATTTAAATATTTATCTTATGGAATCATAGAATGGTTTGTGCTGACAGGGACAACTAAGATCCTATCATTCTACCTGCCATGGGTAGGGATAGTTTTCACTATGTCAGGTTGCTCAGAATTCCATCCAGCTTGACCTTGAACGCTTCCAGGGATGGAGCATCCACAGCTTCTCTGGGCAAGCAGTTCCAGTGCCTCAACAATCTCACAGTAAAAGAATATCTAATCTAAACCTACTCTCTTTCAGTTTGAAGCCATTCCCCCTTGTCCTGTCAGTGCATACCCTGAAGGTATTGGAAGGCAACAATTAGGCCCCCTCAAATCCCTCTCTTTTCCACGTTGAACAATCTGAATTCTATTAGCCTTTCCTCATAGGAGACATGCTCCATCCCTCTGATCATCTTGGTGGCCTCCTCTGTACTTGCTCCAACAAGTTGATGTCCTTCTTGTGCTGGGCACCTCAGAGCCAGATGCAGCACTGCAGGTGGGGTCTCACCAGAGCAGAGCACAGCAGAACAGAGGGGCAGAATCCCCTCCCTCACCCTGCTGGCCACTCCTTTGGATGCAGCCCAGGATGTGTCTTGTTGCCTGGGCTGTGAGTGCACATTGCCAGGTCATGTCCAGCCTCTCGTCCTCCTGGCACCCCCAAGTCCTTCTCCTCAGGAATGGTCTTCATCTGTTCATTTTCCAGACTGGATAGATACTGAGAGTTGCCCAGACCCAGGTGCAGGACTTTACAGTTGTTCTTGTTAAACCACATGAGATTCCCATGGACCCTTTTCTCAAGCCTATCCAGGTTCCTGTGAATGGCATCCAGTCCTTCAGGTGTGTCAACCACACCACTTAGCTTGGTGTCATCTGCAAATTTGCTGATGATGCACTCAATTCCTTCATCTATGTCATCAATAAAGTGATTAAATAACACTGGTGTGCATATAAGCATATATATATACACGCATATATAAATTGCCTCAAGATAATAAAGAAATCATACTGTTCCTTGAGAAGACACTGACGTATAGGTATCACTAGTGCTTTCCAAAGGTGAGAAAATGCAGCAATGGCTGATGTAGCTCCATCATAAAAATTATAAAGCCCTGTCAAATTTCATTTACAAAATTATGTAGAATTGATTAATACACATGTACACATACATAATCAGCATAAGAAGTTTCCTAGAAAATCAGTCGAACAGATTCAGCGAATATAGATCTAATTTAATTGGGAAGAGTACAGAGGGGGTTTTCAAGACTATTATATTCTAAACAGGAGTGAAAGAAACTGTGGCAGTCAGCCTATATTATAAAATAAAATATTATAAAGTCAAAGAGAGAAAGTACTGAGAAAAAAATATTGACATGTGCATGTTTCCTCACCATACACTGTCAGTTCAGTATAGAGTTTATTGCACTTTACAAGGAGGTGAAACAAAAAAAGGAAACAGCTATCCAAATGATTTGCTCAGTGAGGGAAATCAACGTAGTTTGAGTTTAGGCTCTGCAGATCACATTTTTTCTCATCTCTTCTGGAAAACGAGATGCAACATTCTGTGCATCTTACTTCTCTTTTGAAGCTCACAGAATTGGCTTTTTCCATATGCACAATATGAACTCTCCAAAGAGTAGATATTTAGAGAATACTTGATTATCTCTATCCTTTATATTCTCCTGAATATTGATTTCCTAAGACTTACATTTCCTCTAGTTTACTTTCTCCTGGGATTATAAAGCCATGTTCTCATTCTACCCTCAAAATTTGGAACCAGTTTTCATAACCTTGCAGAGAAATTTGTGTTTCTACCCAAATAATTGGCTTAGAACTTACAAAAATCTCAGAATAGAAAAATAATTTGTTTTATTTATCAATAAATGCCTTCAAACATGGAAGAAGAAAATAAAATTCATTCTTATGAAAAAAACAGGAGAAATATTTCTCTTGAAAAAAACCGTTTCAAATTATTTCTTGATAACACTTGGTACATACCTCAAACACATTTCAGCTTTTACTTGCTCAATGTTATGTTCAATAGTCATGACAGGTAGATATCATTTCAATTAGCTACTTAGAAAAACAATGCCTACAACTTTTCTCAAAAGACCCACTACCCAGTCAAACATGGCAATATGCACAATGCTCTAATACACAAAACTAAATGTCATATTGTCTCTATAATATTTTCATATACCAACTGTGTTCTAATTAAATAACTGCTTAAAGTAGAAGCTTCCAGTTTTAATATTTTCAATAAATTCATGCAGAAATATGAGAAAAAAGATAGGCTTTTTTCTTGGTGATTATACTCACAAAACACTATTTATATTGTAAGAATTGTTTTCTAATATAAAGAATAAATTAATGTAGTTAACTACAAAGTATTTAATTTGTTACCTGTTTTGGGAGTCTCAGAAGAAATCCATCTGAAAACAATGCAAATTAATGAAAGGAGAATTGCAATCAGCAAAAATGCAAAATACTGCTTTCTCAGTTTTGTCATATATGGTATTTCATTTGGTTTTTTCATATCATGTTCTCAAGAGGAAATGATTGGTACTTTAACAGGACTTTGAATTTAATATTACATGTAATATAATATGTGAAATATCACCAGTGTATCTCAGATGAAGACAAGCAGACTGAATGCAGAAATGTGCAAAATCAGGTCTATAGTATGATTTTTCAATATCTCTATAGTATAAAATGCAGTACAAGTCTATGTGAAGAAGAAATCAAGCATTTTCAGTATTTCAGCATCTTGATTATGCATAGATAGATTTGACTATAGGAACCTGAACAAAAGGTATAGGCTATTTGAAACCTGCACGATTTTGGATTAAGGTCAGGTCAGTGGTGCCATGATACGTTATTTAATAAGGGGGTAACTAATCTGAAGACTAAAATTTTAAAGTGTTTTCATGTAGTTTTGAGAAAGAGAAATGTTTGCCTCAGGGTTTAATCTGTTACTGAAAATTAGATACTTTTAGCACCTGCAGTTATTGATAGATAAAGCACTGTCATACCTGCCATGCTCAGTCATGTATCAAATGCTACATTATGAATGAGAACAGCTGATTGTTTCAAGGTTTCAGAGAATACATGGAAGCATGGAAAAAATGTAAGGAGAAACCTTTCAACAGTCATCTAATCCAATGTTTTACTATGGTTATTATCAACAGAGTTAAAAATTCCAACACCATTAAAGCATATGGTTATTCATGTTTTTACTTCAGAACTATATAAACCTGTATATTGATAACATATAAAAGAACTTGGAGAACAAGATCTGGTACCTTGAATATGGAGAGGCTATTCTGAGTAGAGTTTGAGAATGTAGGGAGGTAAAAGAAGATTAAACTAATTAATATTTTTGGTTCTGTATATACAAAATCGCAAGACAAAAATAATGGAAAGATAAAGCTATAATGACACAAAAGATAGAAAAAACCCCAGTTTTTCTCACAGATGATAGGTTATATAACTTGAAATATGTGAAGCAGGAGGATCTCATAGAATAAGAATCATTGTTAATGTGGAAAAAAGAATTTTTAATGTTAGGGTTTCTGACAAAGGATTTCAGTGAATTCTTCCAGGACTGGGGCATCCATCACTGGGAGAGCTGGTAATGAGGGCTGAAAGCACATAGGCAATGGGTCCTTCAGCCATATCTGTAAGGAATTTATACATGTCTTTTCACAATGTTATATCAGAATGACAAACTGAATGTCCAGGGCTACTTAACGGGTTGAAAAGGAATGAGTCATCTAAATGAACATATGGATTATCTGGCACAGTGTAATGTGCTCAGGTGTTTATGTCATGAAGGTCAGGCACAAGCACTGACAGTGAGACAATTTTGAAATCATATTAAAAGGGAAGCAAAATTTAAGAGTAAATTATAACCTTCTTTTATTACTCACTAATATATTGTGAAATATTGATTTAATATTTGAAAACACATAATGTATTGTGTAGCCACGGGATTTGAGTATATTGTTTTGATAAAGTTCAGTTGCAATAATGAGTATTCTATTCTGTTAAATCAAGTTGGTGAGATTTTCTGTATGGTATCCATGGATTATATCTAACAACTCACTTAAAAGTTACAGTTGCCAAAAAGAAAAGTTATTAATCTCTTGTGAGCTAGGTCTAAAGAACATTAATCCTACTTGGAAGTTATCACCAGGGAAAAGTTAAGAAATTTATGTTCAGGTCATGATCAATATCCTTGATTTAAGTAATGGAGAAAAACTCTGGCTCCTCAGCATCTTCTTGCCTGCCAAGGAATTTAACATAGAGGAAAAGACAAATATTACTCTTTTTTCTACAATTCTTACATGATTTAGAAATGGTTTAAGTGAGAGAGCATAACTAAGGGAAACAAGACATTTTACATAAAGACTTATAATTCCCAAGTTAAAGGTAATGAGTCACTGTTCTTAACTGTGAACTGAATATACATGTATATGTTTACATGCATACAGAAAGTATTTGTGAGACCTGAGAAGGAACCAAGAAATTATCATACAATACGAGTTAAGTAGCTCTTTCATTCACAAGATTTGCTTATTTTGACAGTTTTCTTTAATGAAATTGGGGTTGTTATGCTGTGAATTTTTGTTACAGTTAAATTTAATGGTCTGTTGAGTAGGAAGTTTTAATGTTTGGCACTCCATTTTCATTTGTTCTTCCTAATGCCTCCCTACAAAATATTTCTTCATTTTTTTTCTTTATACTATATTTTACTTTTGCTGTATGTTTTTGTAAAGAAGATAGGAGATGAAGGCTACTTTTAAAAATTAGAGAGAACTTATCAAACTTTGTATACAAGAAAAACTCCCTTTTATACCAAACTAAAATATTATGGCTTAAGTAAGGTTAAAATTACCACAGTTTGAAAAAACAGTCATGTGTCATTGAGAAAATAAACACTCAGAGGTGTAACACTAATAGCACTGCTAAGTGTAATTTCAGACATGAACACATTTCAACAAGGAATAATAGGTGCACATAGAACCCCATTTATTTCTACAACTCCCACACAACTATGGAATAATATGTATTCATGCAAAAGAGGCTGAACAAAAATCAAAAACACATATGCTCACGCCTTCTTTAATTCATACTCCATACAACAATGTCACATTTGCCACAAATGATGTAACCATAATATACAGATAATTTTCCTTCACTCAGTGTACAATATGTGTAAAGGAACCTTACCTCCCTGTTAGGGGATGTAAGGACATAACTTCCTATTGATCTGTGTCCAGGTAAAAAACTACAAAAATAAAAACATAAACATTTCCATGAATCAAAATTTTTGTCAAATTTAATAGCATTGATTAGAGTCACTATGCAGTACTCTCAGCTGTAAGTTACATGCACACTATAAGTTTCAATGAAAGATATTTCACAACAAACAATGAGAAAAGTTTACTTTCTCATTTGTATTTGGATCCAGGGTCTTGTAGTGCATTTTTATTTAGATCCAGTCTTGAAGGTAACAGTACTCCAAGAGCAAAACAGAACTGGGTATAATTTGTTCAAAATCTTTCTGATAATACTACTGTCTGTCATGCTATTTCTCTTAACCTTTTTCAGGAACAGGTATCCAAAATAATAATGAAGAATTTTTTAGATATGCTAAATGTAACATCAGATGATTTAAGTGAGTACTGTTAAGGAAGAAGCTACAAATACTTACAACAGCCTCTTGTCTTCCACTCTGAATTTCAGCTGTGATCTCTGAGTTGAACCAAAACCCATCAATCCATTAAAATATAGTATATGCAGCTCAATACTAAAAAATTCTGCACTCTAGTAAAGCACAGCTCCTCCCAAGCAAATAGAAACTGAGACTTTCTTCAAGACACTATCATTGCTTGTCTTACCAGCCTTCTTCATTATCTAAAGACAAAAGCTTAAAAAGTGACTGGTAGGAATATTAAAAGTTCCAAAGATTTTTTATTCCTTTCATCTGATGACCAGTCAAAACTTGGATCTCAGTGTAAGAGTCCTGATTGTAGAGCTACACAAACAGACTTCTATGCTGCTTTGGGTCTCTTTCTCACTAAACTGCCTGTGAGTTGGGTAGAAATGCATAGCTTACATTGTTCCATTTTCCTCTTTCCAATGGATTACAGAGTGTGGATTTAGGCAACTTCTCTTCTGCAACCAGAGACTTTTGCTCTGTGATTCTCCTCTGAATTGTTCTTCAATATGTATGTGGTGTAACAAGGAAAGAGAGAGAAAGGATAAGGGGATAGTAGTGTCAGCAAAGATGCAAACCAGGCTGAGTTATAGGATTTTTTTAGACTAAGATATTTTGGTTTATGGGTGTATTGCTGAGAGTGAATCTTTGAATGAGGGCAATGGTTTCTAGAGCTATAAGTAGAAAAGAGAATCGTACTGCAGGTACTCCGAGAGAAACCTTTAGATGGATAAATAGGGATTGAGAGGGTGAGGCTATTTATTATTTACTTACACCCACTTACATATCCATTAGTCTTAGTAGCTTTAGCCACAAATGCTCCTTTTAATTTCTATATCATTTTAGCTTTGTAAAATTTCTGCAAGTCTCCTGATAAGCAAAAGACCCAGAAAATATATTTTTTGAATTGGCATTATTCACATACAACATTTATTTTTTTCTAAGTTTTTTAGCAATCTGCCATGTAACTTAGATGGATGAGAGCATGCAACACAAAAATTGTTGTGTCACCTCCTTATGAATTTTAAAAGGAAATAAACTCTTAATATGAGATCAATGCTTGGTGAATACTTCCCTGAGTTTTTTTAGGTAGAAGAATCAGACATTTTTATTGCAATCTAGGCTTCTTCAAGTCCTGCAGTGTTACTGTAATTTATTTTGTAGTAAGAAGCCAATGCCTTGAAGCAAATTTCTAGGAAAACATTAATTTAAAGTATTATAGTCGTTAGTACCATGTGTTAGAGGCATAGCAATATTACAATAACTTAGAGATGGATGAGAAATTTGATTGGCATAAGTAGTGAGAATTAGGAAATAGGAAAGTATACAATAGATGATAAGTAGGGAGGAACAACTGCCTAGGGAAGCTGCTTATTAGATAAAAAGGGCTTTGTCACAAAATCAAATCAATCACAGCAGACTTGTATGTTTCTGGTTACAATGGTCATTTAATCACTCAGCCAATGAGACTTCAGGCACATTGGGCTCAATGCTGAAGTTTAATTGCTTTGTACACATAGTGGTCAAACAGTCACTTTTAGACAAGACTGGCAGCAGCCTAGAAAGAAGTTGCACAGAAATCCAAGTCTATAACCATAAACATATCAGCAGGACAAAGGATTACTGATTTTTGCTGGCCAGAGTTAGTCACATCTAACCAATTATTCTATGTAGTAGAATAACACAGAACTCTACCAGGTGTTATCCAAACCACTAGAAGTGCAATTTCTCTCTTCAGTACAATTGCTTATTAATATATATCAGCGGGCAACAGCATTTTGGATGGAATGGCAAAATAAAACAGATTTGGCATGTTATAAAAAATGTTCTTCCCACAAATAATTAATACACACATTAAAATGCATTAGTAGTTCACATCATCCATGCATTAATGTAATGCTTCCTCCCTGTGTTATTTGGGTTATTCCTTGTGGCATTTTGCATTGTCAAGCAGTATGTTCTATGCCAGAAACATTGCTGCTAATTTTAGTAATCTACGTAGATATCTGCAGTGCCTGTACTGAAAATTACTCCCTGGAGAAGATAGTGTTTATCAGTGATGATGAAAGATGGGACAATACTATATATTTCACTGGTTTGGCAGTAAGCATAGTACAGAATTTGCATAGCAATGATTTCCAATATTTTCTTAGCTTTCATGAGGACTTGTGTTGTCAAAATAATATGTTTTTGAATTATTTTTTCTAAGTTCACTTCTAGAGTTTCAACAACATTATAGAAAATTTTTCCTTTATCATCTTTACCATCAACTTTATGATCTGTATATATATGTATGCAACTTATACTAGTGACCTGTAAGTATGAGTCACTAAGTCAATTCATACACATGATACAAAACAATGAGGTTACCCCATGTACAAAACTGATATACAGTTTTATTTTATTTTAATAAATTAGACAAAAAATATTCACAATTTCTGCAAAAATATATTAAAAAATATTGCAACCTAAATTAGAATTGAAAAAACCTTCTAGGTTGAATCTATAATTATTGTTTTCACATGAGAGTGTGTTTCCTGACTGCAAATTTCTTACATCAGGTAGGTGAAAGGTAAAATCCTTTATTTTGATAATTTAAAAAGTAATGACAAGAAACAGATTAATTTCTATTTGAGACTGATTTCTAGTCACTTGCAAGCTTTAACTCTTAAAATGTAATTTGGGATTGGAGTACTTTATAATCAATATATTTCAGGACATATTCATCCTTACAAGGAACCCTTTTCGAATGATCCTAAAACTTGAAGTCAACAGTACATTCATTAGTTCACTGTTTTGATACCCAAGACAGCTAAAATTTATCTCATAAGAGCTTTAAAAAATAGCGATGTGTTTATTTTGAATAGTGAAGGTGTTAATATCTCTGTAAGTTAAAGGTGCATTTTTGGAAGTACATTGGGACCTAATTTATGAGGTGCTCTTCTAATGAGTTGTACACTTGCCCAGTTGGAATAGAGATCCTCTAAATCAGACAAGAAGTATGTCTTACCACCTTGAACAGTTAACACCTGGTTAAAGAACAGCAGACCAAGAACAGTACTAAATAGTTGTTTTAACAATGGAAAATTAACTGAGAAATCCCTTGGTGAGCTGTTAGGGAACCTGTGCTTTTTAGTATATTTCTAGGTGTATTAAGGTATTAAACAATGACAAATATATGATGATATCAAAATTATTTAGAATAGTCAAAGTTGACAACAAAGAGTTGCAAAAGAGTTTTATGATAATAAGTAATTGGACCATAAAATGACAGAAGAAATTCAGTACAATCACTGTAAAGCAAAAATTTGGATTAAAGTTTATATGTGCATATACATATATAAATGGGTTCTAAACTAATATCTTAGAAAAAGCATTGGGGTCATTGTGGTTATTGCTATGAAAACAGTTCTTAGCAGCAGTCAAAACTGTGAAATATTAGAAAAGAGGAAAAAACTGTAAAAGAAAATCATAAAGCCTTACTGCAATGTTTCATAATTATGTAATCCCTATGTATCTTGAATGCTGAAGATCTTTCAGGTCACCCGAACTAAAAGAAAAATGTCTAAATAAAAACAAAGTATGAAAAGGCATGTATATAAGGAGAAATTAAATCAACTGGGATCCCTTACTTGGAAAAATAGATTATTGGAGGAGAATACATGATTGCAATAGAGAGAGATAAGTGTTATACACTATTTCCCACAACATAAAACTTGAAAATAATCAAAAGAAATATTCAAGAACAATTCTTGAACTGAAGTGAAATTTGGAGGTTTTTTCACTCAATGTGCAAATGAGTTGTGAAAATTGTTGGCAAGTTGCTGTGCCAATATAACTGCTGTTGCACTTATTAAGTGATATCAAACAGAAGAATGTAGAGACAAATTCCAGTTCAAAAGGTACTAAGCTACAGGATGTCAGAAGCTGTGAGGTTAAACTGAGTGAAGTGTTAATTTATTCTTGCATCCACAATTGACCAGTCTAACACAAGATGTTGAAGTTGAAGTCTTTTATCTTGCCCATTATCATTACTTTTATGATCATTTCACAGTCTGATCCTTTCTTGAAGTTAAGCATTTGACTGCTGCATTTTTGATACAGGCCTGTGAATGAGTAAAATTAATGAACTGAAAACCATGACATTTGGATGGCTCTATCTACAGACATGTGCAAAGGACTTGTATCATGTTTTAGCTATTGTTAATTGGAGGACAATCCTAAATAGTCACAGTGATAAATGGAGATGAAAGTGAACCACATGGCCCACATAAATGATTAGCAAAATCCTTCCCTTTGACATAAAGTTAAAGTACAAAAACTTGATTTTTTAATATGTGCAATTAAAAAAGATGCATACTATGGTGAATACTGTATTCTGTTTTAGTTTTAACATCATCATCTGAACAAGCTGAACACATGAGCTGAAAGAACTTTAAGTTTATAGAAGTGGCAGAATTTTTTCTCCCTGAACTTGCAGAAAAGTGACAAACTACAGCTTCAGAGTTTCCTGTGATTCCATTCAAAGTATTCCTGCATGCTAGAAACATCTTTTCCTGTGTAACTAAGAAAGATAAACTAGTAATGACTCATGTATTCTGTAAGAAAAGAGAGACATAAAAACCCATAAAGAGAGACATAAAGACCAACCATAAAGGATTGCTATGGCATTTATTCCATCAGTGCAGAGTTGTTCCCTGATGTGTGTTTCAGGCATTGGACTAGTTTGTCTGGGACTAGTTTGCCTTGAAAGACTAAGCAATAAGTTGATGGACTACTTATTACAGGGAATCCTATTTTATGGTTAAAATGAACATATATATTAAAAGCATTGCCCTAATTGACGGTGCTACTGCAGTCACATTTTAACTGGAAATCCCTCTTTGCATGTTCATCAAGATCATGCAAATTACTATTCTAGAGGAAAACAATAGCAACAGCTATTTTATGAAAAATAAACTAAAATGCCTGTTGTGTCTTTATATACTTCTGAACTCTTAGCCATTTAAAAAAGTTTTAGCTGAAATTAATGTTTAGGTCTCATAGTATTTATCTTAAACGTTATTAAGTATGGATGAAGAAGTACAGGAGGGTAATATTTTGGGTAGTTTTTTTTTTTTTAAAGCCTTAGAGAAACAAACAGTGCTGCTTATGTTACTACATTTATACATGCCAGTCTGATTGATGTATCTTCCCTAGATTGAAGAACACTAACTGGTTCTAGCCTATTGTAACTTGCTCTTTTTCATTATCTGCTAAGAGAAAGTAGGCTTCATATATAATGAAGACAATCTCGTCTGGGTCTCTTTTCCTATGAACAGCCCAAGACAGAATTTAATAGAAATAAAACTTTCATCCAGAACAATATAAGCCCCTGATTCCCGAGGATCTGATCTAGGTGGGACAAATTAATAAACCAGTATTTCCTCCAGCAACACATAAGAGAATAATAGTCATGGTCGTTTTACAAGGTAAAACAGCAGTGTTGTGCTCAGTGAACAGACCTTCCACAGTAAGCCTAATAAGGAAAAAAAAGGAAAAAAGGCTTATGGAGCATTTTTTGGGAAGTGGGGGTTGTGTTAGGGAAAGAAAGGAAGAAGTTCTTAAATGTATTTTTAGCTTCATCTACTGTTGAGACTCCTCAAAGAAAGTACTATCTACATGTTTAAAAAAAATTATTGCAGTGGGGAGGTGTATTGCACACCTACAAAGAAAATCATGTGATTAAATGTGCTGAGCATAAAGCACCCTGCTGCATTTATTTTTTTCTTTCAAGAAAGAAGTCAACGGAATAACAGTATATATAATCCAACTATAGTCGATAAAAAGGAGTATTTCTGCAAAAAGGATGCTATTATGATTAATATAAATATGAGTAAAGTAAAAAAAAGGGCATTGAACATTAAAAAACAAAAGCTCTATCCTGTGAACACACAGAAAATTCAGTCTGTGCCCATTGCTTCTGGTCTTGTCCCTGGGATTACAGAAAAGAGGCTGGCTCCATTCTTTTCACAATCTCCCTTCAGCTATTTATATACACACATAATAACATCCCTGAGCCTTCTTTTTTCTAGGCTAAACAGTCCCTGTTTGTCCAGCCTTTGCTCATGGGAGGGATGCTCCAGCTCCATAATCTTAGTGCCCCTTTGTTGAAGTCCCTCCAATATCTCCGTAACTCTCAGATAGCCCAGAACTATACACACTGCTCAGGGTGTGGCCTCACCAGCGCTGAATAGACCGGAAGGATCCTCTGCCTTGACCTGCTGGTGATACTTTGTTTAATGCAGCCAGTGATAGAATTCTGCTTCTTTCCAGCAGGGGCATAATGCTGGCACGTGTTCAACCTGGTGTCCATTAGTACCTGCAGGCCCATTTTTTCCAAACTGCTTTTGAGTTGGATTGCCCCAGCATATGTTAGTGCATTATTTGTTGCACACAAGGTGCAGGACTTTGAACTTCCCCTAGCTGAACTTCATGAGGTTAAACTTCAAACATTCTTGCTCTATATATGAATATGCAGATTTACATAACAGAAGAAGTAGGCACTTTGAAATGCTGCCTAAAGAAAAATTTAAAGATGTGAAAAATTCTCAGATTTATCACTATATTTCAAGGGTTAAGCAGGGCTGATAACATGACTACTCTAAGATAAATAAATAAATAATTGTGAAAGTCAATCTAGACCACAATATCAGTCCTTATGGAGAAGCACAGGTCTATCCTTAGAGGACACTGTGACTGAGAATTACAGAAGGCAAAGACAGATATGAAACATTGCAACTCGATTAGTTTAGATCTCTCTTTTTTTTTTTTTTTTTTTTTTAAGTGCTAGTGTGAATTTAAACAGTTATGGTGAAAAGCAGGCACCATCGTATTAAAAGCAAATTTCCCACAGACTTCAGCAGAACTTAATTTTAATCATTCTACTTATTTCGCATAATGACTAACAAATCTGCTTCAAGAATCACTAAAAATAATAAATAACTCTTCTCCTTCTGTGAAATATTAAAGGAGCTCTTTTCAACTGTTCAATGACTTATGAGGGAATTGATATTATCTGGCCTCATTGAAAAAAGCCCCAAAGAAAACCCAAGAAAACAGTTCCACCACTACTGTAAGGTTGAGATTACTAAAAATGTGCCTAAAAAAGAAAATATTCACACTATATATCCAGTTTATGAACCTGTATTCTATACTATGAGTTTAGAAAGTAGCATATTGCTGGTGCATGGTGACGAAAACACAAAAGAATTTTAACTCATATATGGCTTTATAGCAAACAATTTCACAGTGTAAAGTTTACTTACAGAAAGCGTGACTAATGGCTTGAAAATTATCACCCAGTAGAAGCTGCACACTACATTAAGTGCAACAACACTTAGTCATGTGACTGACATTCCCCAAAAGAATTTGATTTCCTGTTTTTCTTATTCAGTCATAATGGTTTCATATAAACTGCTGAAACAGTTGAAAATGAGTAGATACAGATATATCAACTGAAATAGATGTTATTTAACATTCAGATTGTTTAGCACTAGGTTGACTTGTGTTTTCTATTTATTAAGAAAAATAAGTATCTATGAAGAAGAATTTCCAGTGTCTGCAATCTCATTAAAAATATTGTCATCTTTTAAAATATTTGCTATACCAATGTAGTAACCTTAAGGATAACATGCAAGAACTGGACTTTTTGCACATTTATTATTTGTCCTTTTTTCTTTCCTCAGATATGGAGAAAGGAGTGTAATGAGGAGTTAAACCAGAAAGGCAACAGATACACAGTTGGCTTTCTGTTATGCTACAAAAGAGCCACCATGAAAGATCATTGATGAGACATTAACTTGCGCATTCGCAGCAAGAGAGAGACTTTTCGAGTACTTCTGCTGCTCTAAAGCCAGTCCTACTGTTCTGATTCCAAACTGTTTCCATATGATTTCTGGGGCTAATATCAGATCTGTAAAGCTAAATTTTATCAAAGGTTATGGTTTAACAAATTTGATGCATATTGAAATTTTTCATTGTTATCCCATCTTCCTTTCTAATAAGAATATAAAAATTTCGTTCAATAGAAATGTGTTAAAATTCATTTTGGTTTAATACACTTTAGTTCAGATTTACTTTGGTACATTTCGATTTTGAGACGTAACCAGTGCCTCAGACAAGAAATGTACTTTTCAAAAAACCTTAAGAATTTTCTATAAGATTTCTTTTTTTCAGTTTGGATAGAGCAGCAAGAGAATTAAGTACTTTTTAGAGTGGCATATAGTCAAAGATCAGTAATTCACCAATATGTTATAGAATAGTTACACATACAACAATTCAGAATATTTTTATAATGTAACATCAAACTAATAAAAATAATTGCTCTTAACTACACTGCAATGGAAAGATCAAAGACAGTCACAGAATAAGTAGCCACTAAATGATATAATTTGAAGACAACTGCATGGTTGTAAGTCATGCCAAAGGATAGTACTGAATTGAGATATATGTACATAATATTTGGACTCGACGATCTTGGAGGTCTTTTCCAATCTTAATGATTATATGATTTTTAAACATTAATTCTGGCATTCACAGTAAGCCATTAGACCTAGATACATTTTCTCTGGATCTAAATTCCCTGTTAAGAGACAGGCAGTGTAACTTTTGTGCTTTATTTTCATTATTTCTCTTCAACTAATCCACAGCCTGTCACTTAGTGATGTGCATTGCACTGTGTTCTTTGCATTACAAAAGTCTGTAAGAGTTAATAATCAATGAGTTCAGGAACACATTTTCTGCAGTTTTCACCTTAGGCCTAGACTGTCCACTTTTCTGCAAATTTCAGAAATTTTGCACACCAAAAAAAAAAAATCAGTATGCTCTCAGATGCTGAATACAGTAATCCTTATTTAGACAGATATATGGAATAAATATGCTCAACAATGACCTATGCAAAATCCAGCTTTTACTTATTGGAGTCATCACTTATGTACATCTGACAATGCAAGATACAAATAATAGGCATGGAGAAGTCTTCAGAAAATTCTTAAAACGGCATATATTTTGCACAGTATATTTTTGTCCATACACATCCTGATTTTCAGATGAAACGGAAGGGGGAAAATTTTTTTAAGCTGCTTTTTATTGTCATGCCAAAACCCTCATCTCCATGACCTCATATAAAGCTGAACTAGTCAATTTGTGATTAAATCTTATAGGATACAGCGGTGATACTTTTTACAGAAAGGCGTTTTATAGTCAGCAATCTTATTTTCAACTAACAGGATGACACAAAAGTCACAGTTCACAGAAATTTTATGTCTGTTATTTCATGCTGGAATAATGGTGCACAAACCAATTAGCCAGTATAATAGTGTCAAGATCTACTTAGAGAAAAAAGTGGATCAGGCAAAATGCCTCTGCCTTTCTCATATTTATAATGACCTGTGTATTACTGAGACAACAGTCTTACATTTGAAGGGTCAGTCTTTTGGAGTTCTAAGAAGTAAATCTCATTAGGTGCTTAGAATATATATAATTAATATAGGATGGTATAACTCCAATTTAACAAATAACATTTTTCTTACGGTTGGAAACGATGACCACAGTTCAACAAAAACCAAAACTGAATAAAAACCCATTAAAATTAAAGAAAAAAAAATCATTGCAGCTTAAGAGCTTCAGTTAATGCTTCCATTAAGGTAAATAGAACGACTGAATGCAATGGCAGGCAGGTGAGTTAGGGCAGCAATGAACTGAGGGTAGCATGAAGGTTTTTCATATCCATCAATGCTTGCAAGCATGGCCTGTTTGTGTGTTGTTTTGGTTTGGTTTGGTTTGGATTTTTTGTTTGTTTTTTTTGTTATTGTTGGGGTTTTTTTGTCTTTTTTTTGAAAGAAAGGTTATTCAGGAATATCACAGAAAAAGGAAGGAAAATGGGAAATGAAGAAGATTGAGAGAAAGATTGGAAGGCAGATGAATTTACTGCCTTAAATTAAGCACAAAGTTCTGATTCCCAGAAAACTTCTTTTATCAGATTCTTGTAAATTTCCAGGTAACTAAAATCTGCATAAGGTTTTACAGAGGAGTGATGAATGCCTGTAAAGAATATGTATTATTCAAATCAGTGAATAAGGATGCCACTGGATTCTCAGAAAGCCACCAATTCTAGCAAGATCTACTAAAATGAAATTGTAATATTCAGTTACATTTTTACAATGGCAAACAGATTTCAGAAAGTATAAAACCAAACAAAGATCATGTGTAGGAAACTATCACATGGCAAATCTTTGTCCTCTGACTACACGACTTTTCTAGGAAGATGCAAGGATCTTCATATTGTTGCATTCCTGTAAGCAACCTCAGTATCTGGAAGTGTGAAGGGAAGAAAACATTTCACTACAGATCCTGACTACTAGTTTCTCTATTTCTAGTCAGTGTGGACGACATTTTCAGTCTAAATTGGTAGATAAACCTCATTTGGATATTCACATTGTCTCTCTCTTATCATGACAAGGGATTTACTTTAGACTTTTCTAGAAATATCAACATATTTACATAACAATTTCCAATTATATTCTGCTATGATAGAGCTTTTGTCCTTTTAAATATTCAATAAATATTCAATAAATATTCAATAAATATTCAAAAAATATTTGATAAATATTCCTAATTTTTCCCCTTTTAAATATTTGATACTGTTTTAATTGGCTGACAATTTCAGTTTCACATTTAAGAAAAACAGTATTATTTAACTAATTAAAAAAGGACAGCCAGGTATATTAGTGAACATTAAAGAAACTAAGAAGATTTACAGTAGGATATACATGTGCTTGTCAACAGAGGCCAACAAAACCAGAACACCGCAAAAATGAAAAAAATTAAAACAGTTTTCTAACATGAAATTATGGAGGGGGAATTGTACTTCATTTAGCAGGAGATTTATACCTTGATCGCTTTCTTTCCTTTAAAGAAAAATGAAAATACCAGGCTTAAAGAAATGAAAAAATGGAAAAATTGCTGTGAAATTACCAGTCAGCCCATCTTTCTCATAGCTTATGGAGCACAAGAAGAAAACAGAAATTAGTCAGTGAAACATGGGTTTCTACTACTAGGACCCAAATTGTAATTTCCTAAACTACTGCTGATGTTCTAAAGAGCTGAGACAATCATGCATATTTTTTCCTTAAGTAGTAATGTAGTTAGAATAGATTAACTCCCTTTGCCTTGTGCCTAGTTTCCTTTACTTTTCATGCATTACACAGAAATGAATGCTACTGGGAAAAGAAAATTTTAAAAAACAGAAATATTGGTCTTATATTATATTTTACATGTTTGTTATCGTATTAATTTCACATTACAAGTTGGGAAATGGCAGTAAAATATAATAAAACATCTTTCTAATACATTAGGACAAAGACAGTAAGTCACAACAAAAAAAAAGGATTGAGTCAATATGACTTTTATCCATTGAAAACATGCTGACTGACTTTTAGAAAAAATGCATTATTTTGAAACTAATAGAGTATTCATTTTCAGGATCAAGACTTCAGGAAGATTTTAGAACAGTCTTAGGCTTGAATAAGCCTCCACGAAAAGGAGCCCTAGATTTATCTCTGTTGTTCAACGGCACATTCCCCTGACCCCAAAAAGAGGATCCAGTGACAAAGCAAGAAATTGAGTCTATCTTTAATATGTAGTAACTACAACAAAAAGCTTTTCTAGCAGATACTGAAAAATTCATTAGGAATCTTGACACAATAATTAGTGGCTATTCGGTGGCTACGTCAGTGGTAGACATAAACTATCCATCGAATTACTGTTATCTATCTACATGATATTAAACAAAAATCAGCTTTTCCAGAATAGTATTAGACAAGATAATCTGGTGTGAAATCTCCTGATTAGTAGGAGATTTCAGTTGCCAAGTTCTTGTTAGAAACACCCTGTATGAATGAAGCATATTCTGACTGGTAGCATGGTTCTGACGACCCCTGAATGTGACCTACTCCCAGTGGAAAGCAATTTAATGCTCTACTGCACATAGAATAGTATCTATGAATACAGGAAAAACCCCCAAAACAGATTAATTACTGACAGGAACATTTGAATATGACTGCTTCTTAGCCACTTGTCTGTAGCCAAGCAATATTGTTTCACCTCAGTCAAAAGATAAAGACACATGGCAGGCTGCTTCTGCAAGTTCTCATTAGGCAAATAACCTCCATTGTCCATTAGAGGAAAAGTCTCCCTATTATTTAAGGAAATGTGACAGCAATGGAGGTGAAATTATAGCAGGAAATTAATCAGTGCATTATAAAGCTTTTTGCATTCTACAACTTTCACCACCTCTTTCCATTCTTTTATCTGACAGCTCAAATGCCTCAGGGTTGTAGTTATGGCAAAGGTCAAGAACATAATAGCAGGACTATAAAATGAGATTCTTTCAGGGGGAGAAGCTGCCAAACACAAACAAGTTTATTAAGCACAAGACAATGTGATGAGAACTCACATCTTAACAAATTTATCTAAGTAGCTACCATTACTCCTGAAGAAAACATTAAGAACCTTAAGAAAAGATTTAAAACTTTTACACACTCTCTGAAAACTAATAAAATGAAGGAGTATTAAAATATCCATTATAATATAAATATTGGAAAGCCTTATTTATGTTGGGAACCATTGTAAATATTCATAAGTAATAAGTAGTCTGTGTCTAAAAAGAACCTTTATCTGTTGCCAATGACTAATTTAATATATTAATAAAATATTATATTGCTTATACCAAGGTCAATTCATACACTAATGTGTGTTTCACTAAAGACTAGTTTACTTCAGTATGATGCTCAATTAAGAAATGAACAGAAAATGTCTTCTTCCTTTTATAAAGACAACACTTGCAAGATTGCAATGTTCAAGTTTAAAGCTAGGAGATTTGCTATGCCTTTAATTATTCACAATCTGTGGCACCAATAATATGAACTTTAATTACCTTTCACAATATCCAGTAGTACTCTTATCAGGTCAAGGAACAGGTTGGGTGTCTGATTGAAAAAACCACAGTGCAAATTTCTGTTAAAACAAAGGCAAAAAGACAGTGTCTTAGCTTCTTATTCTGTCAGATATTAATTTTTACACGTACACATATTCAGTGTGTGCAAAGAATAAAAGAATTTAAAAAGTATGAGATAGTTTGTGCATGCATGTTCATTCAGGTATGAATTTGACAATAGAACAAAAACTGTCTATTGTCAATAACTGGCTATCATTATAACACACATATCACATAAAAACACACTCTAAAGCAAGTCACCTATTAAATATTGTTAGGCTCAAACACCGATGGTTTTAGATATATGTATAGCTGTGTCAATGTTTTGCATTCTCCAGATTGTATATCAAAATATAGGATTCAAGCAAGAGTGGATTGACCTTGATGGCATAAATAGCTTTTATTTTCAAACTGGTTTTATATTATTAAGTTTTCCAACTAGTCCCCACTCATACAGATACTTACACATTTTTTTGCTGGATGAGATAAATAACATCACATTTAGAGACCTGAGATTCTACTGATTTTTATTTTTAGATTTCATACATGTATTCAAGACTGTGTGAGATGTTTAATTTAGGAATCTTGGATGAAAAATTATGTATGTTCATTTTTGAACATACATCTATTTTGTTCTGTATTATTATGACTGGTAGTTAAGGGGAGCATCTAAGGAAATATATGCCATTATTCTATCTTTGTATATTTAACATTCAGAACACAATAATAACAATTATAAAATATTCATAATTATTTTTAAATTTGAAATATTTTCATAAGCTATTTCCAGCAAAATCGGTGGTTTTGCAGAAAGAAACTGAATTAATTTCTCTTGAAATTTAATAGCAAACATTGATTTCTACTGCATTATCTGACAATTTGTTTATAATTTGTTACCTTAATGTTATGTGTATATAATTCAATATCTATACAATCTAAATTGAACTTTTGAAAAAGTTGAAAGGAATAAGAAACAATTTAACCAGAGTGACCATTACTGCTAGGAATTGCTGAAATAATGCTTATCAACAAATTATGTGCCTTAAACTCTACAATCACTGATAACACTATGCAGGTTGATTGGGCCTATCTAGTTGTAAAACTTGCAAATGCATGTTGCTTTCAGTGCCTGTATCTCACCTGCAATATCTTAAGATAACCTTTTTTACCTCTTTAACTTTTATGTGGAACTGATCCTTTCTAGTAAATATACTTGAATCAAACATAAGCACAATTTAGAATTTCTATGTATATCACCAGTTCAGTAAAAATGCTTAGATTGTGTGTTATAGGCACTTAAAGAACTATGTTCCAAGATTTACATAAATTTTTTCCAAAGTAGTCATGTGGTCCAATATTTGTCTGATGGGCTGACCCTGGATTGCTGCCAGGTGATCATCCAGCTGGTCTCTCATTCCCCTTTCTCAACAGGACATGGGGAGAAAATAAGATGGAAAAACTCGTAAGTTAACTAAAAAGATATGTAGCTCACTCATCCATTACCATCATGGGCAAAACAGACTGGATTTGGGGAAAATTAATTTGATTTATTGTCAATTAGAGTATGATGGTGAGAAACAAAGACAAAGGCTAAACTACCTTCACTCCTCCATTCTCTTTTTAACAGGCTCAAATTCACTCTGTCATTCCCAACCCTTCCTCCCACCCCACATCCCCAAGCAGTGCCAGGGAAAGGTGCATGGGGAATCAGCCCATAACAGCTCCTCTCTGCCTCTCCAACCTTCTCACATTTTTCTTCTACTCTGTCAAGGGTCCTCCATAAACTGCAGAATCTACTTCAGGTCCCTCTTATCTGGGCTGCTGGGGAATGTCTGCTCTGCCACCTGGAGCAATTCTGACCCCTCCTTCTTCACTGACCTTGGTGTTCACAGGACCATTTCCCACATCTTTTTCCCCCATTCCACTCTCCGTGTGGTATTTTGCACCTGCACCTCTGCGGCAGGCACAGCTGTGTCCTGGGGTGGATGCAGTGGAGCTGGCTGGATCCACTTGTGACTGGCCCAGGGCAGCCCCAGCCTCTCCTCACAAGGGCCACTGCAGCCCTCGCTGCCAGGGCCAGACATGTTCAGTCATGTAAACGTGCCCTTAAATACTATCTTTCTTATTTGGTACGTGTCCCCTAGGATAGACCTTGCACACAGGAAAACTACCGAGTGAGGTGGAAATTATAGCTAGATTTGTTTCAAGAATGCATCATTGTGCTGCATAAGGTAAATGCAAGTAGTTTTCCCTTTCCGTGTAAAGAACTTTAATATGTCAAAAAATCTGGCCCTTTGCTTCATTCCTTGCCACATAATTAACTTCTGTCTGCTTTTATAATTTCTTTCACACTTTATATACCAAATTTCCTGTTGTTCCTTTACAGCTGATTTTCTGATTTCACGTATTTGAGGAACGGAAACAGCAGTATATAGGATAAGAAGGAGTAATTAGCATTAATTGACCTCAGACATTAGTAACACAGATAGTGTCTCTCATCTGAAGCTGCCACAACCCTCTTCTCTCCAGTTACTTCCAAACTAGGAAAACATTTTCAAACAAAAGTGCTGAAATCAATGTAAAGATAATTTTAGTTTCAAAAACTTTTCCACTTTAAAGTCAATTTTTCGCTGAATTTGCATACAATTCTTCCTTTATATTGCCCAAAATTCCATATGCAATCCAGTTTTCCATGCTGCCAGCCTGCTTTGCATCGACTTCAGTTAATTGTTCATGACTACCTCCAACATGAATGCAAGGAGAACTGGATTCCACATCTTGAAGATAACCCTTTCTAATAACTTATTGATATGATTAATTATCCTACTCAATATATCCACTGAAAGAAAAAACAAAATTATAAACATAACAAATAAAATGCCTGCAAACTTTGTTAGTCTCAGTGAAGGGAAAAATACAGCTAAAACTGTAAGAATGTACACCTTAATATCTATTTGAGCACTACTATGCCATAGAGAAGTATTTACAATTTATATAGCAGTGTCATTTCAAGGACAGAAAGTATTTCTTTTATTTAAAAAAAATAAAGCATAGTCAGTAGTATTTACCATATTACGCTTTTGTGATTAATATGGAAAACATGACTAACTGTAACATATACAGTTAGAAAAGGATTAATTCAAACTTAGAATTCAGGTAGGAAATATTATTTAGATCAAAATTAACACTTAAAGAATAAATCATCATTAAATTGACAAGCAATAATAAGATATATTGAGGTAACTCTTCAATGATTTTAGCATGCCTGATGCAAAAAAAAAAAAGCCTCGATTATCTGAAAGACTAATTGTGGTGAAATTTTAACCCTACTTTAAGAAGCTATAGCACAATTTTTGGAATAAATTAAAGATGACAGAATTATAAAATACATAAGTTCTAGCAATTTGTTAGAGGAACCACATTTTTTTATAATTGTCAAATCTTTAACTCTATCTGTGGCAATACCATCCATCATAAAGGTTCAGTTTGGTACATTGCAAATGGATAGGACCTGTTATCACGGTTATTTTCCATTTTCTGCTAGTTGCTAGAAATTAATTTTGGATAAGGGTTGTACGAAACATGTACAAGAATATATAAACCAAGATGAAATCTAACTTTGATGAATTTAAGGTATTAGAAGAAGTCATACAACCCCCTGCTTAACAGAATTTCATTCCATACCTAGGAATAAGATATCTTTCTTTTAAAAATAAAACAGAAATTTATAATTGAAAAACATAAATAAAAACTAAAACCGTAAGAGACATATCCCCGAAAATATATTTTTCATCTTAAAAATAGCTAACTAGACTCTGTGTTGTTGGAAAAATACTGTAGTAAGAAGTCCTTTATCTGTGGAAAAAAAGCCAATGGGCTGGATTAATTTTTTTCATGGATATATTTGAGGGGATACCAAGAACATCACGTTAAATAACTGATAATTTGTTGAAAACATTAATCAGCTAATAATCCATGGCTGCATGTCAGTGAACATTCTTGCTATGATACATGCTGTATTCATCTGTAAGAGGGAGTTAACTCATGAACTTCTCTTAATATCAGCTAAACAGCTGCTCATATTTCTGTTTCAAAGGTCTGAGCCTTATGAACAAGCATACTAGAAAGTTGTGATAACAGATTAAATTTAAGCTTTATAATGATATTATTCAAGTGGTGTGATGATATATCTCAGGGAACAAAAATAAAAACACAAATTTGTGCACATGTATATGTTAAGAAGCATTACTGTCCTCTGTCTTTCATAGCCTTGTAAGTATCTTGTAAAATCTTGAAAGTGGTAAAAGAAGCGAGAAAGAGGTCTTGAAGGTATAAACAAGCATAATTAGATTTCTCACTCACATGAATTCTAACATAAATTTGAAACATCTCTATTTTGAGGTTAAAAAGGTAGATGAGACAATTTTAAGAAATCGAAACCAAAAGCAGCAAAGAGGTAAACTACACAACTTTTAATATCTCAGGCAATTTATTCTGCTGTTACTTTATAAGAAAGATATTTCATCTTCAGGTAAAGCTGTATGGTCAGCTTATTGTCACATCATTTTTTTTATTCTTGCACATCTGAATATAAGATTGGGAAGAATGATTGAAGAATAGCATTTCTCACACAGGAAAGTAGACAAAATATAGGCCTTCATCTCCTGATTTCATTGTTAGAATTTGAAAGACACAGAGCAGAATAATGGGCAGTCATTTTTACAAAAATCATAGTTCAAAGATAGATTGGTCTAATCAGTCTAAGCCATTGATAAGAAATCTGATAGTCTTGAAAAGATGAGAGAAATTACTTTTGACTGAATATACCAAAGTGAGTGATCAGGCTAACAATAGTTAGCACAGTTCTTTCCTTGAACTACCTGTAAAAAAATGTGTCCTTTTCTCTAATTCAATGCTGTAACAATCAAATAACTGTTAAAAATTACTTTTTCTTGACTATTTTAAATAATAGAGATTTATTAAAAACATCAGAGACCTCCCCAGTGTTCCATTAATATAGGTGACCCCACTGGAAGTCATAACTCATACATACCCACCCAAGCATTCTTGATTAGGCAGTGATCTTCTTATTTAATATTATGCACAACAGATATTAAATAGTTTCTCCCTAAAGGTTTAAAACACAATTCTTGTACTGCATCTGTTTTCACAAGTAGTGGGATGATTACAAGTGGATTAGCACATCCAGGCAATGAAGGCCCTACAGCTAGATTGTGTTCACTTGGGTGCGACGGTTTACATGTCACTATAGTTAATTTGACCATATGGACTAAATGCAATCCATGCCAAAGTTCCACAAGAACCAACAGCTTTCCCTGGACTGGGGGCAGAGGAGAGAACCCATGGCAGGCAACAGGGCAAGTTCAGGCAGACAGATCCAGACATACTTCCCCAGCCAGAAACAGGGCATCCAGCGGGGCATCCAAGCCCCAGACATTGGGCAACTCCATGGAGATGGTAAGGATCTGACCTGGTGAGGGGAAACAATGTCCCATAAAACCCTGGAGTAGCTGTACAGGTGTGTGAGGATGAACTCGGGCTGAATCTGGCTCTGGATATCAGCCCACATTTGGGACTGATATGAAACACTTTTTCTCACGACCGCAGATAAAACTACCCTTGAACCTTTGGTGAGCCTAACAGAGAGAAGCTGGCAAAGAAAGAATCAAGAAAAAATAAAAAAGTATAGAAAAATAAAATTAAAGGAGTTCATTAACGAGATAGAGTAGTAAAAGAAAAGGCAAGGACAAGAAATGATATTAAGACAAGAAAAAACTCAGTGGAAGGCAAACGAATGAGCTGTAAAACCTGAGGGCTGGTGACTGACAAATAAGTTTTGTCTTCATACAGAGCATTTCAAATTTGATGAGAGTTCTCAGTGCTTTGAAAACTTTCTTTTTGTATGAGTACTTGGAAAGCACTGAAGTAAGCTGCACAATCCCAATCTTTTGGATTCTCCTATCTGAACTACAAGAAAATACAGGGTTTTCTGCTGGAATGGGTTTTCTAGTTTATTTTAATCTGAAGGCAATCTTGCTTTGACTTGGCAATCAAAACCAGAAGGTTCAGGAGATTTGTTTCAGAACTGCATTACTGCTCCAAACTAAAATGTTAATGAAGATTGATCTTCTGTCACATATAAATGTGGGGAAAATTAGAACTAGTACTAAACAAATATTCCCATCAACATAACTTTTCCCTGCATTTCTGTCGTAGGGAAGTCCCTAGAGAAACTACGGACTGTTCATATTCTAAGAGCATGGACCTTCCAAACTGTATTCAAATATGGGCAACATATACTGGCTCAAAGTCAGGAAGTTTGGAGAGCACAAACAAAGCATATACAAAAGCAGCAGACCTTAATGTCTTATAAGATACCATAAAACTAGGTCATTTAAGTTCAGAATGAGATGAATGCAAAGGGACATAAATTATCTCAAATATACTAAAGAAGAAATAATTGATTAACCAGATAGGAAAGTTGCAAATTGACACAAAAAATGCAGTAACCTTAAAATAAACTAACTTATCCACATAATAAGCTATATTTCCTACTCTTCCTACTCTCCACCTTTTCTATTTTTCAGTTTAATGTCAGAAGTGTGTTATTTATGAATATGCCACTGTGAGAAGCGTACATAGTTCTACTGCCAGAGAATAAAACTATGAAGAAAAATTACTGCTTCTCTTTCCCTACCTTTTCTTTCAACTTTCTGCCAACAAAACAAAACTTCTATCAGGATAGTAATTTTTAAAAAATATTGGTTAGTAACACCAAATCCACAAAGCTATAAACTTAGCGTTCACAGAATTAGAGACAATTTTTTTTTAGCGATTCAGTATGAAAAAAACCCTACCTCTCTATTGTTTTTATCAGTTCAGAAAAATGTGTAGTTACCTGAATGTGAGACTGTTTCCTTTTCCTGAAAAAAAAATTGAGCAGTTATCTAAGAAAGCAGAGACATATTATTCCTTCCTAGTAAATTAAATTTTCTGACATCAGCAAAACAAGGCTACAAGCAAATATATACATTCTTATAAAAAATTAGGAGAAATCTCATAAATAACAAAGACAGTGTGTCTTTTTGAATATCATTCCCATAGTTCTTTTAGAGAAAGTATATGTTGAAAAATCATACACTGACTATTTAAATTTTTGAGGTTATTTTACTGTAGTTTCTCTCTGCAAACCTTCTGTTCTGTTCCTCTGCCCAACAGTTAAGTTTATGTGGAGAGAAAAGGGTTGAAAATTGAAGATTGGTGAGGAGAAAAAAAAATAAGCTGGTTTTAGAATTTTATTCGCTCCAATACCAACCTTGCACCCAGGGGGATGCTAAAATAACTCAGTGTGGGAAATTTAATGTATATGTGTTTGCTTTAGGTTGTTTTCTGTCTACCGAAAATAAACGGAATTCTCTCAAAGAAGGTAACAGGATGTTGTTAAAGACTTGTAAGCATTTTTCACATAGGCTTGGCCCTCCTTGTAAGGGAGGAAGAGAGGTAAGAAGTCAGGAGATTGTGAAACACAGCCTTGTGAAGAATTGCACCTGTGCCAAGCCTTTTATTTTTTAATATGAGGCTGGGAACGGTGCTCACACCTTTTTCCCCTGCTAAGTTTGGGTTAACTTAGCAGTGCATGTGTCCCCATTCTGCCAGTGTAGTGATGGAATAAATCTACTCTTTACACTTCAGGTGTGGATTTTGGCTGTCTTGGTTACATGCATATATTTGGTTCACACACTATACTTTATATTTTGTTCCAGAGATGGCTGCACTTTAGAATAGAATAAACAATAACCAATATTCCATTTTATGTACCTTTGAAAAATATTTTGCAATGAAAGGTGCTTTAAGAATGTGAAATAACACACAGGTGATTGTCTAAAACGAATTTTAGAAGACAAGAGAATCAGGAATGGTGCTATCACTCTCTCCGTTATCCCTTATTACTTCTAGTGAGCCCTTGTTTATTAATTGTGATAGCTAACAAAAACTTGATTTAACTTCACCACCAGTACATATAAAAATCTATTTTTACACGGAGTACAATGCTTACAACAAATATTGGTATTCTGAAGGGAACAATAGTAGTGCTCTGTGCTTTCTGTTCCATCTCTGAGAACCTTTAGAAAGACTTAACATTTTACTTTCACTTAATTACTTGATGAACTCTGTCAAAATAAATAATAACAATAATCCTAGTTTATATATTAGGAAAAGAATTGTCTGTATCATAGTAAAATTTGAAACAAAATATGATTTTTCTGAATCTAAAAAATATTTTCTTTATTGCTTAGCTGTAAAATGCAGGGAATTTTTATAACACAAGGATTGTACCCAGCTATACATATTATGTGTCCATTTGCAGTCCTATCCTTTCTGTTCAGATTTCCAATGGCCAAAATACTAATGAGCAAATTATTTCAACCAGCACAGAGGGAGGAAGTGAAAAATGTCAATAATAATACTTGTATATGTACCTAGAAAGCTTACAAGATAAGGAAAAATATTCAACTTCTTATATATATATATATATATTTAAAGACCTTACTAACATTCTGAAGTTAAGTATTTTACTTTGTCCATTAATAAACTGGACATCTGTCCTCTTCTTATATTTGTAATTGGTTTTTATTTTAAATTTTACTTTAATATTTAAAATGTTTTAGTTATATTTAGATCACAAATAATAAACCAAAATATACCCATACTATTTTTCTGTTCTTCCCCAGAACTGTCAGCAAATTGCTAGAAGCAGAACTAGCTTCAAAAATTCAAGAAAAACACCTACAGAGCAGGTGATTTTATGAGATATTCAGTTTTTTGAGATTGACTTCTGCTTTCCAAGTAAGGAAATGTCTGCTTTGCAGCCTGGGGTTAACCACCTCTTTAGATAGACTCTTGTGCTTAATGTTTCTCATTAATTAACTCTAGGCATACCCTATGGGAATATTAAGTCCTTGGCTCTCATTATTCAACAGAGTAAGGTAGTGTATTTGGTCTTCAAACTGTTTTGCAAAGGAGGTGTCTCCTCTTCACAGAGCAAGGTTATTGCCTGCCTACAAAGAATGTCTGCTTGCTAACAGAGTGTATAGTTCCCTAATGTTTTGAAGCCTAAAAAGAATATAGTTTCCCTTATAATCTTGAAAACTGAGAAAATGTAATATTTTCATATCTAATTTGCTGTACTTTTCAGAAACATCAAAAATCTTTTCACACTCATAAAGTTCATTCTGCAAAGGTGGTGGATACAAAAAAGGATTTATGGACATCTAATCGTTGTCAAATTTACTTGTAGGATTTCAGCCAAGCTGATTGAATATACAGATTTGTCTATATTATAAACAATCTTTAAAAATCCTCAAGAATTATCTAAACCAGAATTACAGGTAATAAGAGAAAAACATGTGCAGATCATTCAGAGATGATGGCTATATTTCTGTGTGAGTGTTCTAAACTGCTTAAAGGCAAATTTTGTTAATAATTCTGTACAATAAGCTTTTTGAATTCTGTGTTCAGATCCCGGTTGGAAGGGAACAAATTATTAAATCTCAAAGATTACTGGACAAGCAGAGATAGTAGTACATCTCACACAATCAGCTAGAGTGATGTGGATTTATTTATGCATATAGACACAGATTATTAAATATAATTATCTATCTAGATATCAGCGTCATCTCACATAGTTCCAACATTTTAATTGGAATTAAGACTCATGAGACCGTGCCTTATTGATTCATTAACAACTGTACCAAGAGTACTCTCAGGCATAAGGCTAAAGTTTGTATACATCCAGCTTCCTGAGAGATTTATTAGTAATCACTTCTAAAAAACTCAGTGTAGGTCATTACTACAATATGGCATAGAATTATTGCATATGGCTAATAGAAATATAACAACAATTTGGCAAAATCTTCCAATTATTGAAAACAATTCTCAAGAGAGGAAAGTGACAAGTGATAGAAAAATACCGGTGACCGGACCAAGACACGGAGCCAACGGCCCCCAAACTTTCCTGTGCTCAGACTGCAAGGGTTTAAAAGCACAGGGGCTCCTTTGTTTGGGGTTCCTCCTCAGAGGCACCAGCTCAGGCTTTTATTTTGTTATTTAATTATTGCACCAAGATTAAAGTATTTTAAGGATTGAGATGTTTGAGACTGCCATAGAAAACCCAGGATCAAGTCAGTGAGGAAACCTGGTGTGACTGTGTGAGTATCAGGGGTGTAGCGGTGAAGGAGCTTCAGTCCCAACTCAAGTGGTGCCAGTGTGACTACCAGAGTGATTCCTGGATGGCTGGGCAGGGAAGTCTTCTTAACATTTAAGTCCACTACCAGGAGTCACCTGGTTTACACAGGTTTACACAGTCAGGCCCACTGCCTACCTGACACCCTTGCCCGGACCTTGGAACTACTCCCAGCTTGTCCTGCTTGAGGTTTGCTAGCAAATTGCACAATATGCAGGTTTACAGAAAGCAAGATACTTTCCTCCCTCAACAGTCAGCACTGAGCACATGGGCTGTGAGCCACAGTCACACTTCTACCATCAGTGCTAAGGCCGTCACTCATCCCAGTCATGCCAGTCCCTCTCAGTAGCTGTTTTTTGTGACATGCAGTTATCTCTCCTGTGGCAAGTGGTCAAAACCCTCATCCAGTTCAGACGCTGGCACTGAGACCCCTACTACCTCAAGCAGTTGACACCACTGGGGTGCTCACACCCTGGGTGGACCCTAGTTGCTGACACAAAATCAACTCAAACTCACCTCACCAGCAGCTGGCACTAATGTTTACAGTACTCACATGCACAGAACAGAGGGTGAGATTACATGAAAAGAGGTTAAGAAAGGACTTGAGAAAATAACAGAGATGTTTAGACGCAGGTCTTGGTCAGACAAGTGTATGGACATTCAGTGTTTCACATGCAATGAGCACCTTTTATATCCTTGATCCCCTTCCCCTAAACATTCCCTAACAAATTTTGTAGAACCTCACAGACTCCCTAAAAATTCCCAAATCCTCAACTTCATTTATTTTCCCTTTCTTATCATTTGCAAAGTCCACATGATCTTCTCTAGAGCTCTGTTTGGGATTTTGTAAAAGTTTATCAATAATTAACTGGGTGCTTTTCGTCTCTGCCATTGTTTCTGTTATCCTGTGCTGCATAATATGTTTATGTCTCCCTATATTATTTATCACTGTCCTTTGCATTGAAAAAGTCCATGATAATCAGAGAACCTCAATGAAACAGATGCTTTCACCTTTAACATAATTTTATAGCCATTACTGATTTTCAGATTACCCATCTGCCATTTTGTCTTTTACCATAATGCTCAACACAAAGCCACAAAAGGAAAACAAATTTTTGTTCAACAGAAGAGCAAGTTGTGTCTGACTCTTTATGAAGAAGGTAGCTTCCCCATCATCATCCACCTTGTTGTTGTTCCTGTTTTGTAACCTCTCCACATTTTATTATTGCTTTCTCTGTGCTCTTAGCATACAGACATATAGTCTGTTAATATTTCAATCTGTTATGCAAACACTGACATTCATCATTGGCTAACTTACTTGAAAAAAACAAAGGTAGCACCATTTTTCTGTATTTGTATAGGTATTTTCTTATGTCCCATTAACAAGCTAACACCTACTGGATGACAAAGGGTCAGACTTAACAATTTGAGTTTTCTACCTACAGTTCCTTTGTGCCTTTTCCCCTTCACATGTATCAACCATAGGCTCACTTAATGAACCCCTTCTTTGCCTTATCTCATACAGACTTTGTATCAGCTTTCTGAATCCAAGACTTCTGATTGAAGTTTCCTTCCCTGTATGCACTATTTTTATCCAATTCTCAAATTATCTTAGCCTTCATTTCTTTTTTCCAACAGAAAAGGACTTTATTGAATACCATATATAGAATACAGTCCATTAATTAATGCAACAAAATGCACTGTGCAGAAGAAATATCTTGATTTAGTTATCAGTAGACTCTATTATTTATTCTGTTAATGCCGCCTTTTACACAGTACCCAACCTCATTTCACAGGAAAGCCATTTCCTTCATTGATTTGACAAATCAGTCTTGAAACAATGCTTTTAATTACTCTGTTTGAAAGAACAAAAATTAAAATTTCAGTATGCTATAACATTGTAGAAACAATACAATGAACAATAGTAAAAGAAAAGCAAAATCACAGAAACTGTTTATATAAGAAGGTGACTGTACAGCTAACATGAATGTCATTTTATATTAGTAATTGTAAAATGTCCCTGAGTCAGGCAATTTGAAATTCTTATCTTAAGTTACTATACAATGATTTCTCTTGCTGACATGCCCCAATTTCATGTATTTGCTTAGGGAGAGGTCCAGGGCTTTCTTTGCTTTCCTTTTTTTAACATCAACAGTTACAGCAAGAATGATAATTCAGTGGAATAGCCTGGTTAACTCAGTCTTAGGTCTGGGAGAAGGAGAGAATATTTATACACCTGGATCCTTTTTGTTATCTCCTACAATCTTGATCTTTTTCAGCAGACGTCTGTTAATCAAACACAACACCCATCTGGATAGTGTACCCAAATTCTCTCTCTATGTCATCCCAAGTGTAAAAACTAGGACACCATAGGTACAGCTTACTTGTTTCAGAGTGGGAATGGCAGCCAACATATATTCACTTAGCTCATGTAAAGTGAAAGTCAGAAATATTCATAAATCCTGTAGCTGTCTGTATTTTTAGGTTTTTTCTTCTCTAATTCTTTAGTTGAAAAATGTCATGACTGGTATTTTCCTCCTTAATATTAATTTTTTATGACTACAAAAGGGTTATAAAACATTTGTTAAAAAAAGATTGAGGGAGTCAAAAACATATTATTTTAGATACTGTTTTAAGGATCTTAAATTATCACAGACAGTCATGTTGGGCTGGACATATGACATCCAGATAAGATTTTTGTTCTTCAGTAATAACTAGGAGAGTTCAGACTAGGCAAGGGATTTAAGATGTTTCTAGATATCTACATTCAGTCATGGATATTGCACTCAGTGTCTCATGGATCAGAGGTCATAGTCACAGCCGGGTGTGAACATAATTGTTCCTGTAAAATTGGAGTTTAAGAAAAAAAAATAAAACAGAGTTTCATAAAAAAATTGATCTATATTTATTGTTTTTTGAGGTGAAGGAGTAAAATGAAGGAAACATTGTCATCACATATATCATTTTATCCCATATTCTAATTCTTATGTTCACAAATATTATTTAGAATACACAATTAAATAGTCTTATAAATGAAATGTTACTCAAGTCAATGAAAATAATATATTCAGCAGTGTTGCAGTCAGTAATCATGCAAAATTCCCAATTCACAGATATTGCCTTAGATTTTGTGATATTGCCACAGAATTGTGGACTGAAGAGCCATAAAGCGACAAAACGTGCAATTTTGTTATTACTTAATTATTTTATAAAATCATCCATTACATGATGAACTACTCTAGTTTTCTTAAGGTATGTTGTTTTAAGTATTGCACACCATGTAATATAAATAATACAGATTTTTACATAGCTCTTTAATTTTCTATAATCTCATTTCCAAAATAAAACTGTAAATCTCTCTCTTTATTGATCCCTTTGTAACTTTAATATGTTTTTAAATCAAAGTCAGAAGTCATAGGAATGAAAAACTCAGGCTCAGGCTAGAGATTTTCGTACTACAAAAAGTATGTGTTTGTTAAATCCTGTACTTGACCTGTTCATAGGTCAATACCAAGGAGCTTCTGAACACTATCAATTTTGATGTCAAGCAATGGTCTCCTAGTATTCAGGACAATACAAAGTTATAGAACCAAAATTCCGTATTTTATTCACATACTCAATCAGGAATTTGAATCATAATCTTCTTAGGAACAATAGTTGCTGTGTAATCTGATTAACTGCTGTTTGTTTGTTGCATTGGGGTTTTCTCAAGTTTTCAATTTAAGGATTTGTAAGAATACTCTGATTTCTATTTACAAATAATCCATGAACAAAAAAATCACATAAATGAGAGATGCAGTAAAAATCCATTTAGCTAATCCTTCAACAATCCTGACATTGTTAATAAAAGCCATCAGTTGCTTATCTAACACACCAACTGAGTAATAATAGTAAAAGGAGTTCATCATTTGGTAACAGTCTTTTATCACCAGAACAGCATAATTATTCTCTCTAGTCATGAAAGAAAAGATGAAACACTAGAATAAAGGAAATCCATACATTAAATTTCCATTTGCTTAAACAATTTTCAAATGTAGGATAATCTTGTCATTTAGAACTATAGTTGAAGATAGGCTACTGTATGTCACCTTAGGTATTAAAATCAAACACATGAAAAAGGGAGGATAATTTAAAAAAAAATTCAACATATATTTAATCTAAGCATTCAGCCCACAAATCTTTTATTTTCGTTTCCAACTATACCCAGTCATGCTGTTCAATAAGTTCAGTAAGCTTAGTATATAGAAGTAAGATGAGGTTATCCAAAACAATAGAACTTCCAACTTGCTTCCATTTTACCTGTTGTGATAACTCACATTACACATTGGGAAAAAGTCTAATTACCACACATATGTTATTAATATTTAAGTGCATAGCACTGATATTTTTATTCAAATTTTCTCATTTGTCAGTATTTTATTCAACAGAGTTAAAAGGATCAAGTTATGTAAGAATAAACTGTTTTTTACATTCCTATCCAAGAGGCTCTAAGTCTGTTTATATTTCTCTATATCCTTTGACATATGTTCTAGTTAAAAGCACCGTTTCTTAAGGATGTGAAGTACTAAGCTTTTTAAGCAAGATATAAGTAATGACATCATAAGAAATACCTTGAAATGTAGGCATTTATATAAGGATTTTTCTAAATCTCATGAATATGAGAGTTGTCATTCTCTATGTCACCTGAGAAACCTTATTGATGGCTTAGGGTTTTTTCTGAAGAGGAATAAATCATTGCAATATGACTGTGATATAGTTGCTAGTTTATGTACTGCAACTGCACCACAGTTTTGGGGCAGAAATGTCCATGGAAGTGGCTTTTTTGGGGGTTTTCTTGTGGGGTTTTTTTTTGGTTTGTTTCTTTGTTTGTTTGGGTTTTGGTGGTGGTTGTGGTGGTGGTGGTTTTCTTGTTAATTGGGTTGTTGCTTTCTCTTTCAATTACGGTGAAATTGTGTTCATATTGATCCAGAGCTACCTTTAGTTACTTTAACCTGTTTGTCAGTCTCACCAGGTCATACAATGAAAAAAGGTATCTTAAGAATTTTTAGCTGAAATGCAAGAGACGAGGCTATGATAAGGCAGTCATAGAACTAAATCACAAAGAAAACAAAGAAAAGT
The DNA here is from genome assembly GCA_013400975.1 of Atrichornis clamosus. Taxonomy (NCBI): domain Eukaryota; kingdom Metazoa; phylum Chordata; class Aves; order Passeriformes; family Menuridae; genus Atrichornis; species Atrichornis clamosus. Next base: position 28,142 of record WBMZ01002174.1, on the reverse strand, counting down.
TTCCTTGTTATAAGGAAAACTGATAATAAAGTCTTAGTCTTAACTTTCTGTTGTCACAGCTTACTTAATGGATACCAATCAGAATAGGGACCAACAAAGGGCAATACTCCAATGCTAATGATGCCATAATTTGGAAATATAGGCTAGAGAATTTATGCTATTTTTGCTTTGCTTGTAAGTGCATCTGTCGAGCCTAAGATATATGGTTATCAGATACCTAATGGTCACCAGAGACTTGACAACCTAAATTGCTTAGATCTAATGAAGATAAATAGCATTCTAGACATGGATACATACTACATACCAAAGGGAAAATTACACAGATGTTGTTGCCAGGCAGCTTATCAACTTATCTCCCAATGTAAAACATATATTTCCTATGATTTTACTGTATGTGTAGCCAGAAAAAGACGGGGTGAAGGTGGGGAGGAGACAGAATCTAGTATTCTCTTTCACTTAATTACTACTGCATAGTAATGTATCAGAAAAAAAATATATATTCACTAAATAATTTTACTGTATTCTTAAACATAAGATACTAATTCTTTTTTATAGCTTTCAGATATAAAACAAGATAAGAAAGCACAGTCACTTTCTACTGGTCAGTTTTAAAAGGTTATATTGTATATTTTAATTGAATAATGGCGCTCTCTTTAGGGATTTATGTTGGTAGCAATTTTCTTGTTGCAGTATGACAGTGTTACAGAGTGACAGTGATTTTCTGTAAGTGGATGAAATCACATTTTGTCTCTTTTAGTTCAAACAGTAAGACTAAAGGATTCAGCTCTATCATCATTTATTCTGTATGCAGCCTTGTTTTCTGTTTTATTCTCTTTCTCTTATTATAGAGTAAATCTTTGATTGATCTCGTTACATAGGGGCTTTCTAAGTGCTACACAAGTATGGCATAAGCTTCATAATTGAGATTTATTTCTAACAAAACAAAACTGAATTATCATTAAGAGAAGTGTATAGAGCTTAATGGTATTCTAGTAAAGCTCAGAAACCCATCCCACAACAATCATTTCTCTAAGAACCTGCTCTCTTATGTTTTCTTGGTTGTGCTACAACATCCCCTATTAATGCACACTCCAAGTAGAATGAAGAGTGTTTACAGTAAAAGCAAATGTCATTTTGCATTCCATTCCACTTTGATTCTTTGTTTTATGAACTGATTTAATGCACTTTGTTCCTGCATTCTCACATAGCTACTTGGTGACAAGAGTAAAGCTATAGAAACACATCAGCACACTTACTACAGTATAACAAATACATTAGTTCTGTAGTGTACTTGATACTTTGATTCTGGCCCTGTCTATCTTCTAGACAGTCTGCTATGGCAATTATAATAAATATTTGACATGCTTAAGATGCACGAGGTATGTTTCTTAATTTTGCACAACCTAGACTCAGACTTTCCCTCACAGCTAATGCTGAGATAGATAATTGGGAAAATCCTAATTTAGTATCCTCCAGAACAAGCAATGATACCACATGCAGTTATATTTCCAAGAACCTTAAAACCAAAATTGAGATCAAGCATTCAAATAATTATTATTTTTTGATTAATTTTTACATTCCTTTCTTGTCATCATTTAGGCCACTGAACAATTAATAAGTTTATAATCACTTTAACAAGAAAACACTGCACAAATGTTGGTTCAATGCTGTATCCAACTTAAGTCCCAGGGTCATATATTGTGATATGACTCTCTAAAAGAGCTAAGGTTTTTTTCCATTTCTAATATGAAAAATAGAGGGTTCACTAAGTTTTTCTGTGATTTTTTTTGTTTTTGTTTTTTGCATTTCGATTGAAACTATCTTTAGTAATATATGCTACACAATGCCCTTAATAACATGCTTTAAATTTTGGTCAGCACTGTAATTGTCAGGTAGTAGGACTAAATTATCATTGTAGGTGCCTTTCAACTGGAACTCTTCAAATAACACACATATTGCATTGCAACTCCATGAAGAGTTTATCCATTAAAGCCTTAGATTCACTATCAGAACTAAAGGAGACTATTGGGAAAACCTGGCATATCGTATTGACTCTCCTAAGCAGCAAGCTGCATGTATTTCTTTCCTTCCTTTGCTAGCTTTAAAGCAAATTCTTACTGCCCTGCTTAGGAGTTACCCAAAGCTCAAAATGGAAGGGCTATCATTTTTAGCTGACTGATTCTCTTTGCCTTTCTATAAAAGATAGATCAGCTTTGGAGACTAAACTCAGATTGTGCCTGGTATACATTACCTCTTTCTTAGTAAGTGTATTTCAGAGAGCTAAGGTAATTGAGGTGGGTCTGGTTCCCCCCACACCAGTGAATACAGGAAATGTGTGCCTGTTTGCTTTGGTGGGACATGTTCTTTTTGCAGTCATATTTCTTTTGTTTGACTCAGTTATGCACACTGCAAAGCACCTTTTCACAGGATTCTCTGCTGCTTTTTCCCGAGGACAACATAAGGAATACTTAGTGCTTTTCCAGTATCTCAGTTTTCACACCTGATGTAGCGTGTTTTCACACCCGATACGTCTCGAGGTAGCAAGAATACAAGGTGGGCAAGGCTACGAGCAAAGAGGTTCACATGCTTTAATCCAGCAAAGAGCACTTTAAACTGTAAACAAAAGTCCTGTCATTCTGGACTTAGTCCAAATTTTGTATTAAGCGGTCATTGGATAAAATACAAGGGAAAAATCCTACAAGGAGTGCATTTTTCTCAGACATACTCAGTGATACTCATTTGTTCAAGCTTTCTTTATCATTTTCACTTTATCCTTAAAATGTATGCAGATGAAATTTATGTCGAAAATCACACAGTGTGGTGCAGGCCTCCTCATAAGATAATATTTTATTTCTAACGTGCTTTGATGATCAATGAGATAGTAAAAGTTAAAATTCACAATATCATTACTGGAACCTAACTGGGCACCACAAAGGTGCAAGGACCGGGATTCTGAATTATGCTGTATTACAAAACATTTAAGCATCTATCTGCTTTCTTTTGATAGATCTATCTGCTTTCTTTTGATGGCTAACTTACCAGTAAAACAGGAATTAAGAAGAGATACTTGGAAGTGAAGTAATTAGAGGGTCTTTTAAATATAGTTTTATTGCTTAATTAAATATTTCAATACTGTTAAGATATTAAATGAATATTCACATATATTTATGCTTTCAATATTGACATAAAATATAGTACATCATAAAAATGGAATTTAAGCACTGAAGATCGTCATGGAACAAGAAATGCAGAAAACCTGAAACTTCCATATCTTTAAATTTAGAACTCGTCTTTGTGGTTTTAAACAGATTTCAGTTGTACCTTCTAACAAAAAGTTTACTTTTTCTGTAGTAAGAAATGGCAACAGGAATTATCCAGAAGTAAGATACTTTTAACATTTTTATTGCTGAGGCAAGTAGGTGACACAGTTATGTTAAACAGTGTAAAAGCACTGTGGAAAAAAGACTTTGTGAAAGAACTTCATTTCTGTTATCACGTACAGTAACAGCCCTCTGGAGGCTACAGCCTTATGAGCAACAAAAGATTTGGCACATATAAACTCATAACAAGGTAGATATATAGCCAAAAGAGCAACTTTAAAAAAATATTTCCCATATAAAAGATTTTTGTAAAGACTATGTTTAATTTATTGCATTGGTACTGGTAGCAGAGTAATGTAATTCATATTTTTGTATTTTTAAAAATATTTTCCTTCCTTCTTCTACCTAACATATAATTTGCTAAAAGTTATATTATTACAGTAGCTACAAATATTCCAAAATACAAAATATATCATCAGTATCTTAATTACATTACAACCATTGCACTATTAATTTAATTCTTTAATTTTTGATGTAAAATATCAGGTCTCTGTCAGAGATTGTCATGAAAGTACTAACATCTTGTTGTTATCATAAAGAAGCTTGGACTGCTATGCATATGAATAGTTTTATAATAATTTTTATTAAAATAAGTTTTGGTGCATATGTAAGGTCTTAACAGATGTTTAGTCATTCAAACTTTTAATATTATTTGCAATTCTTAGAGGAAATTTAAGGGTTTTTTTCATATTGAAAGTTGACATGGAAAGTTTATTTTAAACTGTTTTCTGTTTTGCCTTTCTGTACACATACTCCCTCATTCCCATAATTGCACTCCAATACGTGCAATTAAACCACATAATTTCTCTTCAAGTTTTCCAAGGACTATTTCTGGTAGGCAAAAATCAATGTGAAAAAAATCTCTTGGACTGTACTCTAAGAAAGATCAGTGTTTCTGATGCAGGAAGACATGCCTCCTAAAAAAGCCTCTTTAATACTCCAAAACAGTCCAACCGGAACTACAAGAAAATAAAAGTCTTTGTAACACAGTTTCACTGTTGCAATAGCAATTGCCTAATTATTCAGTACATATTGATTTTAGAGACAGACAACAGACACATGAACCACTTAGGACATAAAAGCAGTTAAGCTATTCCATGAATTTTACCAAAAAGGGAATTGAGATCTACAAGTAAGAACACAACTTGCTATTACAACCAAATATATGTAGATGGCAATGTCATAAACACTGCACTATAAAGTGTCTCCTAAATCATCCAGCAAGTTTGAAGAATTGTTTTGAGGCTGGGGAGAAAGCATTGGTCTGACACTACATAAACTCAGTTCAGTTATTTGAAACTGCCTTCCTTTTATTTGGTTTTGCTTGCTTGTATATGTGTTTGTTTCAATTGGAAGAGAAGGCTTAATCTCAAGATAGTCATAAAATTTCTAGTTGAGAAAAATATAATCTTCCTTCTTTACTGTTTTCTGTTTCCTAATGGGGGCTACATATCCTTTATATTATGTGAACTGCCTAGTGGGAGGATTCAAAGACATCACTCAGAGCACAAGACCCAGTCTCCAACAATTAACCAGGGAATAAAAAATATGCAGGACCTTCAGCTGGATTCTTTGAGGGCAAATCTACATTGCCAAGGAGAGGTTTGGAACTTGATGACCATAGACTATGATCTGCAACAAGCTAAATATCCTTTTAGTTTCCTCAATATTTCCCCTGCCTGTGTTAATAGAATTTGTTTCCCCCTCATCATAACTTATGTGATGGAGATCCTTCACTGAGGCATGCTGTACACATAACCTCTAGAGTTTATATCTGTATATTTTAAAACAATTTATGTGCCATCTGTTGTTGAATCCCACCATGTCATTGTCCACATTTTTCTTTAAACTGCTCCAGGGTTAAGGTTTTCTACTTTATTGAGGGTGTGGAAGTCTGCGTTGTCAGACAGATTGCCAGTGAGCAGGCTTAGACACATTGGAACAATTCCACCTGCCCAGGAATCACAGACCTTCGAGCATAGAAAAACCCAGTAATTTTCTTTTCCTCCATTGTGGCCACTGAACACATAATGTCTTCCTGATGCAATTGGCTGGACTAGCCATATTTTCTGCTGCTGGGACTCCAATCTTTTTTGCTGCAGGCTCATTTGTTCCCATCCTAGTTAAAGAACAATGAGAATGAATTTTGTCTGTCACTGAGAAATCCTATATATACAATTAATGAACTGGCTGGTTATTAATACTGGAATTTTCAGCCATAGGAGATATTGCAAAGTCAAGAATAATCTGAAATTTATAGTTGACGTGATTGCAATAATTATGTAAAACTAATTGCAATATTTCAAATGTTCACAAAGAATATATTCCAGCTTTAATAAACCTTAAGCTAGTTGTGCTCCATGTTTTCAATGCTTGAATTTAAAGTAATGTTTGATAGTAAAACACTACACAAATACTGTTGTGCAATATACATTACAACGTTGTGTCTATCTAAAGTTGACATTGCCATGTCTTCCAAAAAACAATTAATCATACTGACAGTTAATAAGACATTAATAATTCAAAAACTACTCTGTGGCTCACCAGTGTAATGCGTGTTTGACTAATGGCTTTGTAAGAGCTGCACAGACCTATTCTTTGTTGTAATACCAATGTGAAATAGAAAATAAAAGTTGTGCCATCAGTAACTAATTGAATGAGCCACAAAAATATCAGCCACCTAAAGAATGCTGTAAAATTCTGCTTGGTTAATAAATCATATTTTTTCTATTATAGTCTATGTCTGTTCACAGATAGCATTCCAAATTTCATTTCTTTGCACTACTTCTCTCTGATCTTTTATTTATTAATTTTTAACCTGTATATATTCAATTCTGTCATATTTTGTAAATGCAGTATAGCAGAACAAGTTAAAAGAAAATAAAATGCAGATAATGACACTAGAAGCAAAATTTTTGTTTTCTTTAAATTAATTTTTATGGACTTGCCACAGTTTAGATCACATAAAGACTTTTAAAAAATGTGTAATTCATGTGATAATGGCGATATAAATCTTGCTTTTCAACTCATATCTGGAGAGTCTGGTTTCATTGCCTTCTCCTTTCAAACCTAGTTTAAAACCTTCTCAATCAACCCTGCCAACTCTTGGGCTAGAATTCTTTTGCCCTTGATAGACAAATGAAGTCCATCTGATTCTAGCAGGCTTGGTGCCCTAAAAATTGCCTCATGATCAAAGAACCCAAAATTCCACTGATGGCACCAGTCCTTAAGCCACTTACTGATAACATGGATTTTTCTGCTCCTTTCAGCATTCATCCCTGCTATTGAAGGAATTGAGAAGAACTCCACCTGTGCTCCTGCTCCGTCAACCAATCAATCCAGAGCCTTGGAGTCTTTTTTAAATACCTTGGTACCCTTGTCAATGTCATCACTACCAACCTGGACAACCACCTGTGGGTAATACTTAGAGGACGGAATTAGTTCAGGGAGTCTTCTGGTAAGACCCCATACCTGAGCCTCAGGGAGGCATCAAACTTCCCTCAGTTCCCCTCAGAAGGGAGTCACGTACTACAGTAATCCTCTTTTCTTCTTAATATTTGAGGCTGTGATCCCTCTGACAGATGGAATGCAACTGGGAGACCCTCCAGACAGATTTTTTCCCTAGTGTCATCTGCCTGACCCTCTGGATCCAAGCCTTGTACCTATTCTGTAAGGGCACTTGGGAAGGCAATGGGGATTGAGAGGGGATTCTTTTACCTCCCCAGGCAGGGATACATTTCCGTTCCCCACCATCTCCTAGGTCTTCTTCTGCCTGATGGCAAGAGGGGCAGGACTCCTCTGACTCCTGCCAAGCTTCTCTCAGGATTGGAGGGTCATAATTCCATTACTCCATTTCTCTTTCACTTTTCCTAATACTCCTTAGCCTTTCTACTTCTTCCTTAAGCTCTGTCACTAGACAGAGCAGATCATTCACCTGCTCACAACACACACAAGTGTCTGCTGCTCTGTCCTCCAGTACTAATACCAGAATGGCTGCCAAGAGGGTTGGAGGTGCTTGATCACCTCTTTTAAATTGTCTGCAAATGGCTCTGGGACCACCCCTTGCTCACCTGAATGACTGGTAAGAGGGTGTATATGCAATAATTTTCACAAATACATAAAAACTCTTAACAGTTTCTATTGAGTCAAGCTGTCTTCAATGATGAAAAAAAACCATTCTGACCAATTTTTGCATTCAAGTAGGGGAAATGTTATTAAAGTTAAAGGTGATTTTGAGAAGTAGTAACTGCAACTCTTACAAATGTTTTAACAATGAAGACTCACCACCATGGCTATAGCAACAACTGGGATATGTGGTATACAGATACTGCAGCGGATTGTGTCTGATAACCTAGAGCAAATGAGTACTAGCAAAATTTGTTAGGTAGCTTTCTTTTAAATTGTCACATATTCTTCAAAAAATTGTGATTTGTATTTCCATAGTTATTGTCTTCACAAAACAAGATGCTGGACAGTATAAAATTTATTGGATATGTGACAGTAGAGTTGATGGTTTACCTTATCTGCATAAACAGCATTTAGTTTAGTTAATGTGTTCAAAGTATATCCTCATGGATGTTAGGCAAAAATATATGCAAGTGTATATATTGCTGTTTCTGTTATTTCCCTAATAATTTTCTTCAAAGGAAAGAAAGGTATTTATGGTGTGGGACTGTTAATTGTTCAAGTCAATAAGGACATCTGCTAAGAATCCAGTTTCAGTGTCTCAGTATCTTAGAAATCCTGAACAATATCTTATTTGCAAGTTTTTATTGCTTTTGCTAAATAAAGCTCACTCTGTGCTAAAGAAATTATTGGTGGATCTAACTAATTTAGCTAATGCATTTAGCCACATTTTCTTCCTTCACTGAGTAATAGATGTTTTCATCTTCTTCTTCACCTTCTTTCCCCCTGTCACTTCCCCCTCCCTGCTTCCCTCCTACCCAAACGACGCAGGGAGACAGAGAATTAGGGGTTTTTTTAAGGTTAGGCCAGGTCTTCATATTCTCAAGGATTGGAGTCTTCCCCTGCTGAATGGTGGGGTCCCCTTTTGGAAAGTAAAGTCCAAAGTCCATCCCACGGGCAACAGCGGCCCTCAAACTGCTGTGGCATGGGTCACTCCTTCACAGGCCGCAGTCTTTAAGCATCCCCCTGCTCCAGCGTCTCTAAAGGGGGCTCTGCATTCCCGTGCTCCTCCATGGGCTACAAGGGGGGACATCCCGTCTCACCATGGTCTCACCACCAGCTGCAGAGGAATCTCGACTCCGGCCCTGCTGTANTACCAAAAACCAGGTGTAGCAAATCCACAACAGGAGCTAACTACGAACACATTTAAGCAATTTCAAAATCTATATTTAAAACATTGATCATTGATAACATGGCCGGTTTACAAAAGCCTCTCCCACCAAGCTCACAAAAGTAGTAACAGAGTGGCATAATCCCACATTGCCTCTCAACAGTGCCATTGCCAGTAAATTTGTTCTTGGAAATTACAAAATGTCATCCACACAGTTATATTAGATTTTAAAAATAGAAAAAAAATCTCTCCCTCAATTACTTTAATAAAATTCACTGCTTCTCCAATCTGATATTCTAGTCTATATTAATTTATTTTCTGCATTGTTAACACTTCTTTCCAGCTTTATAATATTTTAAATAAATCCTAAAGCAAACACAGAAAAAAAAATAAAACCACAGTCAAAATTAGATATTTAGCGTAGTTTTTCCCCTGTTCCATATATCAGTTACCAAACCTGAATGCACTGCATAGACAGAATTCTGAAGAAGAATATCACACTAACAGTAGAATCTGGAAGCTTCAACCCTTCTAAGCTCCCTAAACTTTGCGGCATTGTTGAGATTTTTTTAAACTTGATTGTCTCTCAAAGTCTCCAAGATATCAGTTTGAAATAAGTTTTGAAGAAAATTGAACTCTGCAACTTTGCAGCTTAGGTAACATCAAAATTACTAGCAACTTCAGATCATTTTCTCCAGATAGTTTTCTTGGAATCAATTTCATTTGTTCCAACGGGCTAAAAGAGCAACAATTATTGAACTGGAAGATCCGGAGGAAAATGTGAGATCAGGCCAGAGAATGTATGTTTTAGATGTGAAACACTCAAATTTCCTATGACAGAAAAGTGAAGACAGATTTCTCCCCATGCTAGATGACCAAGTTGTAAGAAATATGACAAAGGGTCTATCAAGAATAATTGCAGTTCTAGTAATTCTTCTATTTTTCCTTTCCTGTAGTGATTTACTTTGGATATTTTACCAAACCTACAGGAAGACAGGGTAAATATAAGACAATAAGAGATATTTTATTATTTTAATCAAAAGCAAACTTTTCCTTTCCCTTTTATTAGGTAAATTCAGTCAGGAGAGGAATTAAAAAAACAATATAAAAATGTAGACGTTCAACTAAAATGCTGTAACATACCTCTTGTATTATTTAAACATAAATTAATTCCACTGTTACACATATAAAAAATATAATCTTATAATCTGACTGCATATAGATACCTTCATCCTGACTTGAATTCAGATTCTGTAAAGAATCATACATCTTTTGCATCACATACCTGTCTGTATACCCTATAAAAATGTTGACTTTGGTTTCCCATCATTTACCTTGAATGAGTAATTTACTAAGAAAAAGTATTCTTGGGATACACCAAATCTATTGCTAGTGCAATAGGTATGTCTCATGTCATATTCCTTTCACCAAAAAAAAAAATCCATTATAAATCTCCTTTCCCAAAAGCAAGGGTGTATGTTAAGCATTGTGACTATGAAACATCTTTACAAAGACTACCAACAGAGGCAGCCTGGTTCATGTAAGTATGATGATGCAGAATTCTATTTCAAAAAATAAATATTATTTCAAGCGAAGGCACATAAATAAAGTGAGTAAGTTACTGGTGTTTCCTAGAAATACAGTATCTATTGAGAGACCAATTAATTTACTGTGATAGAAAATCCTCAATCACTTCATTTAATATAATAACCACAATGATTTTGAAGATTATTTCCTATAAGGTATTTTAGGTGTTTCCTATAATATATTTTAGGTTCATCTTAGTCAATATACTAGAAAGACTACAAGATGGCAGACCAAAAAAAAAAAATTTAACTGTCTGGATCTGATGTATTTAGGATATACTGACTAAAAGTATTTTGAAATTGAATCTATAATCTGACAAGGACCACCAAAAGTCCCTTTTTAATTTTGACATTCTTCAATTAGTTAAACTATTTCATATTTCCTGCTTTGTGGTATACTTTTCACTTTTAGAAGAAGATTTAAAGAAAGCATATAGGATAGAATAGAATAAAATCATATTTGTATAAACTAGAACCTTTTCTTATTATGGCCAATAAGAGATATTTATTGTGCTTAAGTTAATGCAGTCATCTGTCATCCCATAAATGCACTCACTGGTTATCAGCACATCACTGATAATTTATCTATGGCACAATGACTATGACAATCTTGTAGTTTTCTAACTGAAGACATGAGAATTGGATGGTTACTACTTCTTCATCATCAACTAAACCAGATCTTTCTAGGTTCTCCCACTTAAAGTAAATCCATTCCAAAATTTGTCATGCCTCTTAACCATGAAGTTCCTTTATTAAAACATTCCAGTCTTCTAATACTCAAAAATGGAAAACTGACATGCCTTTCTTTAATTGCCTTCTTAACAGTTTTCTGAGGCTTATGGTGAAATTCCTCCTCTAAGCTTCAGAATTTTTAATTATTAATTTGACCCTTCACACACAGAAGACAAGGTTTTCTCAATAGTTATTGATAGATCATATTTGAATAGAATCAGAACATTTATAGTCAAAAGAGAGAAAATCAATAAAAGAAGCAGAACAATACCTATGCAAATAAAGGAGTGTTACTCATTATCATAATATAACACTGATGATTGAATTAGAAAAGCATAAATACGTAGAAAGATATTAAGGTAGAAAAAAATGTGGATCTCTTCCTCATCCCAGTGAAGCACTAGCATTCAGCTTAATTTAAAACTGTACTACCAGAGAGAATTATTTAAAACTAACCTGTATTTTAACAGCAATCAGAGAAATGGACACCCTCAGAGGAGATCCAGCTTACTGAGACAGTGCTGGGGATGATTGACTGGCATCACAGAATGTGTAAGTATCTGTTTCTGACTATTAACCAGAGGAAGTTAGAATGAGCAGTTTAAACCAGAAAATCAACTATTAGATGCCAGTTTCCTCGTTGACATGGACAAGATGCAATCGGCATAAGTTGACAGAATTAAAATTGTGATTAAATATAAGGAAAAACCTCTTCACACAGTGAGTGATTAAACATGGACCAGCTTGTGCAGAGATTGCAGTGGAATCTTGCTCTTAAGAAACTAAATCTTGGCCCAAAAAGACAAGGGGAAATATGGCTTTAGCTTTGAATTCAGCTCTACTTTGGACAAGAGGTTGGCCTACCTGCCATAGTGTTTTTATGGTTCTAGACCTAAAATCCTGAGATAAATCATATTTCAGTAAGATTTTGGTTCAAAATTAAAACTATTGTCCATTTCAGAAAATCTGATTTTCATCAAATTACATCTAACCTAAAAGAATCCAAACAAACCCGAAACTCATGTATTTGTCAGACAGATTGGCAAAATTATTAACTTGTTACAGTGATTTATTAATGCTGCTTTTGGGAATAGCAAAAACTGGAATAAAAAGGGTGGGTTCAGAAGAAAAAACAAGCACTATGAAAACATCAGATTCTCAAAAGGGGAAAAAAGTTTATTAAGATTTTATGAACCTCAAAAGAGATTATATGAAATTCAAAGACTTTAAACCCATGTGCATTTGACTTTGATCTTATACTAGATTCTGCTTAAATGTATTTGCTTGTATCTACATCAAATCATATTGAAATGCACGTCTAGCAGATTTTGACCTTTAGTTCACCTGCACCTGCTATGCACCAAAGTGCTTTTTTAGCAGCTTGCAGTTCCAGATTTTTTTCAAAGGTTTCAACACCACTTCATATGCTGAAGAAAGATGGAGACAGTCATGTGTGTATAGAATGAGAAAGGTCTACTTCTGTAAAAATTTGCTGTAAAAATTAGAACTCTAATGACTGCATTAATTATTCATCCATTTCTGCATTCAGAACCGGATGTGTTCTCAGAGATGCAAAGCATAGTACAGAATTTAAAAACATCTTTCAAATAGAAAATCTGTGTTCATGTAGGTATTTAAGACAACTCTTAATATTACAAAATCGAGTGTGATTCAAGGTTTTAAATGCAGTACTGAAATAGAGCTGATAATTTGAGCTGGTATGTGACCTCTCACTAACACACATAAAAGTTTGATTATGCCCTTGGCTCACAGTGTATTGTACACAAACACCTTATGTAATCATATAATTCATGAATTTACCAGCATTTACTCCTTATCAAGTTCTAAGCAGCTCATAAGTATCACTTTACCTTTTTGCAGTATTTTCTCAAAAAAATTTACAAGTGGAAAATTAAAAAATTATTTTGATTTGTCACTTTTTTTTAGTGAACAATGAACAAATTGAACTATTTTCTCAGAGATTTGTGTTGTTTCTACCTACGACACATCTGCTTTGTGACATCTTTATGACTTTGTTTCTCGCCTACCTTATATATATTTCTGGTTCCTTCTATGCCCTTTTCCCATCTACCACATTTGCAGGAGTGAACAGCTATTGCCAAGGTTCAAGTCAACCCAAGTCATCCTAGAATTCAGAAAGAACAGATAACTCCTGAGTTCCTAAAGCAGCTTTTCTTTCAAAATGCTATATACTTTTCTTTCTAGCCACCTGTGAATTTTAGAAAATCAGAACCATATACTGGCTTTGAGCTCTATAGTTCTGTGTCTAATTTAGTTTAAATTGGCCAGCAGGTAAAGGGTTACCAGAGAAAAGGGAATGACAGATGGATAAGTGACAAACTCTTCTTAATGAAATTGGGCTAAAAAGAAGAAGAAAAGATAAAATACCACAAACTTTGTGGATATTCAAATTAGTATCTTCAGCATTCAAACTCTTAGTTACTTTGAAAAATGTCATTTAAAATAATCTTTCAATAAACAATATCACATTTCCAACAACTCAAAACAGTCCCAGGGGACTGAATTCAGCATAATGAATCTCTGTTGTCTGAGAAATTCAAGCATGGTTTGTCTGTAATTGCTCTGAGAGTAGGATCCTTTTAAATCTTTTCAAAGAAAAAAGGAGTAGAACAGGAAAATGAATTACTTATAAAATATTTTTATATACATGGAATTGATTTTGAATTATAATTTGGGTTTTTGAAGGTTAAATTCAGTGCTCTTTCCTGCAAAGTTAAACTGAAGAAAAAAAATATGCAAAATTAGGTAACAAACTGAATTTCAGATATTAAAGATACTAAACCTGATAAATGTATAACTTGGATGAAAAGTAAACAATTTTCTGATATAAAAATTCCCAGTAAAATTTTCAAATTATAAATTTAAATCATCACTCTGAAAGTTCTTTTCTTCTCTGGAATCAGGCAATGTTCACTCTCCATATACTCCAAGCACTGCCTTTCTCCATTTTTTGGAAGTTAATATTTGAATTGGAGTGGTTCCATAAATTCATGGAATTATATTTACTAACCAAGAATGGATTGTATTAAGCTCTGAAGCTGAAGACAAAGAGGAGACCTTCAGGCAATAACTTAATGCAACAACTATTCCCATCCCAACATATGATTCAGTTGACATTGAAATTTGGAACGGAGATATTTCTCTGAAACAAGGGAATTCCACACATCTTGGCCCAGTACAGAGGAACTCCTTCAATTACTACAGATCTCCAGTTTAAGATTCATAAGTGCCATGGACATACCTGGAAGCTTATTAGGAGCTGTAGAGGACTAATATGAAACTAAATTATACCAGAGACTAAGCACAGTGTTGAATACATTTACTGATCTTCCATGCAGATAATTTATTTTACACTGCCCAAAAACTAGGGCTGACATTCCTGCAAACAGCTTCCACAGTAAAAGATCATTGAATGCTATGTTACTTTGACTAAAATCCTATTAAAGAAAAAGTTTTATGTTACTTGTCTACTGTTTTTATAAACTGAGTTTGAAAATGTCCTAGACAGAAGGAGAAAAATCTTCCAGGCTAATTGCTGCACCTAAATTTTTAGGTCATGCTCTGGAGAATATAGACATCTTATTTTGTAACACTTAAGTTCTTTTCAATCATATCTAGCCAAAATACTGCCATAACATCAAAGAGAAAGAAAATCATATGCTAATTTATTCTATTACAGACATACTGGACAGAGGTTTCAGACTCTAGAGGTTCTTCCTTGTGATGAAGCTGTCAAAAAATAGCTAGCTTCTCCACCCCTAAAGGAATGATGATGTCTCTGATAAAATCAGAACATATTTCTACTGTATAACCTTTGCTAAGGAAGCAGAAAGGCTTGGTTGTTTTTTTTTATTTCCATCTCATCATTCTTTGTGAAGAGGTATGCAATTATTTATTTGAATATTTATTAGCTCCCAAAATAATTGAAAGAAAGTACAAATTGGATGTGAAAAAACAAAAAATCCGGCTTTGAAAAGTTGGAAACAGCAAAATAGGTCTGCCAATCACTGTCCTCATGTTTAAAAATATAGTATAAAATCCAACAGTGGTTGCTTTTCATTTAAGATATGCTTTTTAAAGCACCTAGCTGACTCTGAACATTTAATCACAGAATTAACTGAACACCAGAACTATTTATTAGCTTTTAGTTGATTTAGAAAGTCTGGGAAGCAGCACAACTTTGCAAAAATACTGGCCGAAGGAAAAAAATAAGAAACAAAGACCCCCACAATCAGAAATCAAAAGAAAAGAAAAGAAAACAAAACAAAATCAAAACAACAATAACAAAACCAAAACTTGATTCATTGGTCATGCCTCTGACAATAAAAAGGCATGGACTCTAAATTTTGCCATCTTCTGGTTTTGTATGTGCACACATCACACAACTACTCTCATTCTGTTTAAAAATAGAATGCATCCAATATTTAGCTGTAAATATCATGGCTTTGCTGGTATTTTTCTTAGACTGTAAAAGCTCATCAATATTAGTAGTATTAGAATATATAAATGCAAAAATGTATGTAACAATGCAAACACCTTTTTCTACTCCTTTTTCTTTGCCGCTGCTGATTCTGATTTGCTTTCTTTTATGCTGTGCTGTCACTAAACCAGTTGTTAAAATTCCCTATAACTACAAATACAGTGTCCTTCATCTTTTTGAATACACCAGAGAAAAACCAAGACCCTATAATCAAATATAAACATATAAGTGTATGAAGAAAATTTGCAAACCTTAAAACCGCCTTGTTAGGCATATGTCACTAAAATGCTAATTTAAAATAAATGGTGAAGTTAGGATTAAATGAAGTTACCTAAAGCATGAATTATGCAACTTTGTCAAAGTCATTGAAAAGTTAGGAATTTCACAGGAATCACTTTGAATTAATAATAGTATATACTTGACTTCAGCAGTTGTCTAGGGAAATAATGGTTTTGGTCTGAATGGTTCTGACTGTAATTTATGGATTTCAGAAGCAGATGGTCTTCAGCATACTCTGAAGTTACAGACTTATGCAATAAATCTAGGAAGCTATTCAAAAATCTTAAAGCTATTATATATATTCTGTGGCTGTTTTTGATCTACTGGCAATAACAGGGATATAAAAAAAAATAACTTCCTCAGTGATGGCATTCAAAGTCTGACTACTCTTTTCATTAAAAATCCATATATGTAAATCAGAGGAGTTAGATAAACAGATAAAGTTAAATGTCAGGTTGCACTTTCTGTAACAGTCATAGTCCTTTGGAAGAATGGGAATTTGAAAGACTATAAAATGCGAATATTGTGAATACAGGGCTCTATGGTGTTTTTTCTGAAGAAAATGAACTTCCTGGATGATAGTGTAAATGAATAGCATAAACTAAGTCTGCGGAAATATGACTTCAAGGTATGCATGGAATTAGGAGGGATTTTTATGTACAATTAGAGTAATAAGACAGTGTATGCTATTTGTGTCTTTCTCAATAAGCCTAATGAAGAAAAGACACAACTTACAGAAAAGTATTGTCACAATAGTAAATGAAAAAAAATTAGACTTGAAACCAGCCAAATTAGGTCTCACGTGTAAGTTACTTTACAGACAGTACCTTTCCAGGTTGAAAACCTTTACCGCATTACCATCTACACTTTCTCGGTAAGATTGCTATCTCAAATGATATGCTTTGTGAAAAATGCCACATTAGTTACTTGAATGAATTAAGGCTTTTCTACTCAGAAAAAGGACAAATGCTGCAATATTAACTTAATTTCAGAACTGATAATGTCATCACAGTGAACTGTCAGGAATTTACAGTCTTATGTCTTGTCATCAGCCCACAGGAAAACTGTTGACTAGAAGTCTGAGACTGAGGATGGGATACTTGTGATTCATGGAGTCAAAAAGTACAGTTAAGTGGCAATCAGTCAGCCACAGAAACAGCTAAACAGACAGTAATGCAGCAAAAAATACTGCAGTTATAAACTGAACTTTCAAATCTTTCCATGTTAAAATGAAAATTATTAGAATGGAGAGGTAGGTTTATTTCTAGTCAAAGTATTAGGGAAGTGAATAAAAACACTTTATAATCACATCTAGTTATCTTTCAATCACTCATTTCCTTGGGTGCAAACAAGTTTTCCTGTGACTAACTCATGTGACACATGAGTCTTTTAGTTGTATGCCAAAGTTGTCTAGCATATAGCTGTATTTAAGTAATTTACACCTTACTCCTTAAAGCTACTGGATGATAGTGGTCCTTTGCATTCAGACCGAGTAGAACAGATGGTGAAAAGCTTAGATTAATCTTAATTTGGCTTTAAAACGACCTCAGTATTATAGCAGGTTAGTTTACTAGAAAGGGAATTTAGGATGCATTAGAATTAATTGCTAGATATACATACTTCTATTCTCAATAGATAAGATTTTCAGTAGCTTTTTATTCCTTTAAGTGAAAATGATGAGGATTTTGGGTATCTAAATTAATGAGAGTGATTCAGGAAAAGGTAGTAATATATTCTGTTGCCTGAAGCATGACTATATTATGAAGTGATTGGCTAAAGTTCCAGCTTAATGCGTTCTTGCTCGTCTCTTGGTCTCTATGAGGCCCTGCTCCCTGTCTGAGAAGCACTGCCTCCATAGTTTTTTTCAGTCTGCTTCTTAGAGAATTCTTTTGTGAACTTGCTTAAAAAACCCTAGAAACATGACATTCAACAGATAATATTAGCATATTTCTCTACGGAGAAATAAAATCCCGAACCAGACAAACCCCAAGTACTCTTAATTAGTTGTCTTCCCACACAAGAATGCTTGATATCCACCTCTCAACAATTCTATCTAACCAGGAAAACAAGTAAGGAGGCTGAAAGGAAGCAAAAAAAATGCTATACAAAAATACTACCCATATTTATAATTATAATGTGGAGATAGGATTCAAGTGGAAGGGAAGGAGATATAGAGGTTTTTGTCCCTTCCTAAGGACAATTCCAAGATTATTTCTGGATTTTGTATTAGACAATCACATGAATAAAAATATTGAAACAAAAAAAAGAAAAAATTGGTATGTAGTTGAATGAATCTTGTATCAGTAATTTCAGAGGGACCTTATTTTAACAAAATAGTGCTTTCTGGGAGTGATGGCTTTTAATTTGAGAATAGTAGAGTCCTGCCCCACTAGATATAAATATTATTTTGTACCTCTACTAAGCATAGCTAAAGCAGACTGGCACCAAGCTTGTCACTACAACACTGAAACACGAAACTTTAACTGAAATAGAAAATCTGCTGCACATGCCTGTTGAGATCTTCATTGATTCTTGGGATGTTCACTATTTTTAAAATGCCATTTAACTTGATTCAATTTTAATATGTATTAATACCTCTTGAAACTAATGGAAGTTACAGAATAGCTTGCTATCTCAGAAATAGCAGAATTAAACACTGTTGCACCTTACCAGTTTTACAGATAGACAGTGAGTGGAAAAAAGGCATCTTAATGAATGTCAGATCTGAAATACACAAGAACAAAAGAAGTGTGAGTATTTTCAATTTGAATTCATGGGTATTTCTGACTGACACAGGAAACCATAAAAACCAGGCATATTAACTTCTTTTGGAAGATTGACAGAATCACTGTGGGAAGAACATATTTTTCTTTCTTAATGCTGTAAATAAGACCATTATTTCCTCCTATTTTAAATTGTGCTTTTGGCTGAAGGACTTATAAAGCCCCTGCCAGCTACTAAAACACAATAGTTCACTTTAGGGCAATCTGAAATAATTAGATATGTTTCTTTGGTAAACAGCACAGGGCAGAGAGAGAGAGGCATTTCCCTCTTGGTTAGAAATAATTAAGTATCCAAGTTATAGATATGCAGACTTTTCTCTGGGGAGATTTAAATTGATTTCCAAGTCACATGAAAGATAAAAGTTCTCTATCTTGGTACAGAGGATGAATACTGCCGTTGGTCACATTTGCTCATGTCTAAAAGCTTAAGAATCGCTAGGAAAAATGCAATGCTTAAACTGTATCATGACAGTAAAGGTACTTCAGAGAACCATGTTCCCATGTTCAAGAGAGTCTTCTGACTAGCATGTAGAACCCTGTACTTCTTAATCCTTAGTATGAAAGTGTGTATCACAGTGTGCTCTTTCTCTGTCATGTACAGGAAGGTAGACATGCAACAATTTATATCATTCATGGAGCCAGAATAGGGAAGAAAATAATTTTGTACTGTTATGTCTCTTGCTGGTTGGTGTTAGGGAAATGTTGAGAGACAAATGGAACACAATATTTATAAATAAGTCTTCAATACTTATTATTCTCTTATTTTATGGTAGATATTCTAAGACATTCCAGGCAGAATTGGACTGTGTGCTGCTAGGTGTTCAATGGATTTATGACAAAGAGCCTTCTCTGTTGAAATTTATAATCTAATTATAAGCAAAAATAGATGGGTACATTGTCCTGAAACAAGTAAATTGTGAGTACATAGCTATGGATCTGGTTTTATTATGCCACATGTCATAACAGGTTGAATATTTTTTCTCAACTACATGTCTTAAAAGAAATAAAGTTATAATTACCCTAGTACAAAGCTACTATTTAAGAGAAAGGATGGACTATTAATACAGTGCTTCTTCATTTGATTTGTTCTGCCTTACAACCTAATGTAATTTTAAAAAGTAAAGAATTCAGAAAGGGAAAAGAAAATATAGGGAAAGGAAGAATTCTTTGACAAAATATTCATACACATCAAAATCAAAGGACATGATAAGAAAGAGAAATGTTTCAGTAATTTTTACTTGGAGACAAAAAAAACACCATAAAAGCTCATTTTGGATCAAAACTAGATGTAATCTTTCTTTTCTTTATGGAATGATCAGAATTCAACTATCCTCTTCATATACCATTTCAGCATGGATTGTTCACCATTCACTGTCTTAAAAATGATAAACCTAAATTCATAATAATCCCCCATTCTTAATAAAAGACACAAAGATTTTTTCTTAATAAAAGACAATCATGGAATAGCCAAAATATTATCATCCTAGATGTTCTTGCTTGCAAACTGCAGAATCAAGTCAAAATTTTGGGTGAACTTAAGTAAGGTAAAGTTTTTGTGATGTAGGATAGCATTCCTGTCTTCCAGAATAGAGAACTGTGAAACTAAAAGAACACCCAAATTCTTATATCTCATTTTAAATAAACTATTGTACAGTTTCATATGAATGTTATTGACCTTGGGAATAAGAAAGGCAGCAAAAATATAAATGTAACACCAGAAAATAAGGGGTAGACTGTGTATAAAAAACTTATTATTAAAAGATTTCTGTAATAATTTATTTTTTTTTCTTTCATAATTGTTCTGAAATAATCATTTTTTGTTGTCGATGTCTTGTTTTTTGAGGTTTTTTTTGTTTACGTTTCATTGAGACTAATGCTAAATCCTTTACTTTGTGTATAAACTATGTCTCCCTGGTCCAGCTAAGCTGCACAACTTGTAGCAAAAAAACACAGCTGACCTGCTGGAAGACTATGAGGTACCTAAGTTGTAATGTAAATATATCATAGTATCAAAGTAAAGAAGAAAATTCAATACTTTCTTTGCAGGTTTTTTAGCAATCAGATGTTGCTTTTCTAAAGCAATGACAGGAAAACCAGACAACCCATATTTGCTAACACTATCACAAAAATGATATGACTTGACTGGACTATGACTTTAACATGTAGGCTTCATTCCAGTTTATAATGTATAACTGAACTTAAATTTGCAGTCCATAAATATTTTGCAAGACAGAAATTATTGTTTCTGTACCTTTACTGAAAGAATATAATCAGTATAAATATGGAAAAACAAATGGAATATAACTCATCAAACACCACGTCTGAACATACAGTCCTCAGAAAGATGGAGAGAAGAAGAAAAATACTGAATTAAAACAGAGTTACAGACCAATCAAAAGTTTATTCAATAATGTATATTTGCAACTTGCAAAAAAATTCAAGATATTCAAAATGGAGTAGAAAAAGAAGGAAAAGGGTTTGTTACAAAGAAAGAGTAATACTTTTTTAATAGTTTAAAAAAGATTTACACATTATTCAGGAAATTCTATGTAAATCATCTAGATGAAAGGACAAATAAGGCACACTTTAATATTATATGAAATTATTATGGATATTTTGGGTCTTACATAAAATTCTCAGTTATCACCAGCACTCTTTCATCCTTTCCCTCACATATGATTTGTTTCTTCTGTGGTATTTCAGTTGTCCTCTAAAAGTTTTAATGTAAATATTTAATTTGCACTCAATTTCATTGAACTGAGGAGTGATAGCAATTGAAAACAGAGTACAAATAGTCGTATTCCCTGCATTTGGAATATATTATTAAATATTGTACTGATAAAACAGCAAATACAGAACTGTGAGTTTCAATAATATTTTTTCTTATATTTCAGGACAAAATAATCCAGTGAGGATGCTTAACTGAAGAACTAGCCCATATAGACTGCATTATACCAGTATTATTTCTACCTTATAAAGTTCTCAGAATATTTCCAGTGTATTTTTCATTTTTACAATTTATTTTATAATGACTCTTCTAATTAAAAAATATTCACAAATTTCCTCCTTCTGTGCCATAAGTAAATTTTCTTTCTTGTTATTTAAAGACATACTAAAGACACAGCTCAACCTGCTTTTTACAACGTTATGGGTGACATTCTGAAAATGTCAGCTGGGACATCTAAATTTGTACATAGAAAAAGAAGGAATATGGGGAGGAAAGGTACTAATGAGTTTTAGTGGAACAAATAATATGTGGCCAATGTACAGGATAGAATCTTCTGTAAAAGAATATGAAGGGTGTCTTTTTAATTTTTGTTCCAACAGCAACAAAATAACCAATATTTGGTGTGCTAGATAAAGGACTGAATAACCATTTTATTACAACTATTTAACCTGCACTAGAACTGAATTCTCTGCAAAAGAAAGTGCAAAATTACTTATTGCATTATTTGAACAACTCAGTGATATACATTTTATAAACCAGACCATTAGAGGGAATGTAGATTTAGATATGTAGATTAATCTTATAGCAATGTTTTTTAAATGTTTATAAAAGTACTTGGAAATTTGAAACGGCTAAAAGACAGAGTATTAAAGTTAAAATGTCTTAGTTTTAGATTATTGCAAGTGAGTCTGTTGGCAGACATTTAGGTACTCTGAACTGCAGAGAAAAATCTGTGAAACAAAGGTGGGGAACTTACAGTCCTCACTATGATTAAAACTTTAAAATTCACTGCTTAATAAAAAAATTCCCTGTTAATATATACATAATAATAATTGGATCTTCTAATTCAGAGACAATGAAAACAGCAACACAAACAAAGGTAATCCATCTTCCAAACCATATAATTACCAAGAATGTCAGTGCCTGAGATCTAAATTTATCAGTGATCATTCTTTGTCTCTCATTCTTGTCTAAATAAATGCATCTGAGAAAATTATTAAAAATGGTATGAAGATAGGTATGAAAAAAGTGCTTCCAGCTAGTTCACAATAGAAAGCACATACCCATATAGTTTTTCTAAGCTTAAAAGCACTCAGGTCTTATAATTCAATCATTCCCTTCAATGAATTGAAAATGAGACATGCAATAGTCTTGTTTATGCTTTTTTCCCTATATAGGCTATGAACTCTGAAATTCATAATTCTAGCTTTTAGTATTCAGAACTATTCAGAGACCTAGATCTATACATCCGAGCATGTTGATCCATCACCAAATGGCTCCATCTAAACTTGAATTGCCTCCCTTGTTGGCAGCACTGTGTCAGTGTCTTTCTGGCATTCCATTGAAAGCTTTCATAAGCTGCAGGGAGAATTGTCTCCTTAATGTAAAACTGATTGCCAAATAAAGATGATGTTAAACCAGCCAGATAATTTTTGACAGGAGTCACAGAAAGAGATTAAATGGTCCTTAGAACTAAAGCAGAAGTGCAATGTTCTTTGTATCACAGAAGTTTCTGATCTACCTCTCTCTCATATCATCCTACATCTTACCTTTCTGACTTCTTCTATTTTCCACTAGGCTAATGAGTACTGTGTGCATTTTAAGGTGTTTGTGATGTACTCATTAAAGTAAGACCTTTCAAAATATTAAAACCTTCTGAAAACCTTTCAATATGAAATCTCCATACTTTGTCTCCCTTACCAAATAATATGAAACAAAACTAGACAACAGATCATCATAACTACTTTGCCTGCCAAGTGAAGTCTACATTAGTGTTTTAGTTCATACCAGGAGTATGGTCTTGAAGTAGTCATGCCCACTTAGTGTACTTTGGTTCAAATGCCAGACATGAACAATAAAGACTGGATTTTGAGTTTGGTTTAGATAATGCAGAATCAGGCAATGTTTTCTAAGAGCACAGCTAATGACCTCCAACATCTCATATTTTCCAGTGGAGTAAACAAAATACAATATGAAGCAAAATCACCCAACATGTTTGTAGTGATGACCTCACCTTCATCTTCTGAAATGCCATTCTAGTGGGCTGAAGTAGACCATCCTGCAAGTACTGTGAGGAAAAAAAATAATTTCACACTGATTTTTAATTGAAAACCTCTCCTGTTCAGGAGATATTGTGGAATGATTTCTAAAGAAAGCAGTATTTCCCTTCAATTAAAAATACTTTTTCATATTTTATATGACATATTTGAATATAAAGCAAAATATTATTTTATACCTTACTATTTTAAGATTATCAGAGATGAAAATTCTCAGTTCACCTATTGGATAGTTTCAAGATATGGAATAAATTATCAAATTATGTCAAACAGGGAAGATATAATTTCAGTTTTACTTTCTCTAAAATCCAAGGCATTTACAATCCTTAAAACAAGGATGAGTACATGAGCAAAAAACCAATCAGGGTTTAATTTCTTCAGTAGTCTATATTTTGCACTGCCAGCTAGTCAGCAAAGGGAAAGGAAGTTAATTAACAAGAATTGTTCCCAGAGCTCTGCTGATGTAATTAATAATGTAGGTATACACAGATATAAACGATGAAGAGGAATGCTTAATTGTGTTATATGAAAAATGAGGGGTAAAACCCTTTAGTAACAGCAGTTTTGACAGACAGTATCGTATTTTGTGAAAGAACCTCTTAATAATTTTGCACCCAGGAGAAAACACATAAGGCTCCATACAGATTTTTGGAAGTTATTCCTACGTTATTCAAAGAATAACACTTATTCTAAGGTGATGGTTTTGAACATTAGGTTGTAAGTCTTTGTATCAGGTAAACTATAGGATGGTTGTTTAACTTTGGATAGTTATTCATCTATATCTAGTGCTTGTCCACACACAGAATTCTACTGCCCTCATCATTTAAGGGTTGTATTAAATATAGATGGATGAGGTATTTCAGCTGAAATCCAGAGACTCTTTGGTTTTTGAATCACTTATGCCCTGTAAGAAATCTGAAACAATGGGTCACTCAATATATTTATCAAGGAGTACTTTGGTTTTTTTCACTTTAACAACACTACCATAAGTATTAGTTCTTTACCCTGAATAGCACAAAGTGTTTTACATTAAGTGTTAGGTAAGTGGGTTTGCTAGTCTCCTGTGAACAGGAAAGCATAAACAGCCATGATTCCAAATCAACCTTTCAAACAGCAGCAGAAAACATTAGTAGATGTGTGCATGTGATCACATTGCAGCCAAGACAGAGTAGCTCATGTAATGCTATTGTTCCTGAAGAGAAAACACTGGAGTGATGCTCTATTACAAGCATAAGAACAAGATAAAACCTCAATCATCTGAACAGCTATTCAATCCGAAAAACATAAAACATGTATTTTGCAAAATGCAAGTTTTTCTTGAAAATATAGGGGAGTTGTTGTTGTTGTTGAGCATCACAACTGGCAGCATATTAAATAGGTCTAATATTTCAAATTCTTTCAAAATTGCAGGAAGAGCCATCTAAAATGTATGTTTACAGGTAACTGCCCATGAAGGTTCAATTAGAGAATGGGAATAGAATGTGTCCCCAGAAAGGGACCAACTCTGATATATTTGCTGACATCATACAAAAGATCTGTAGTTTAAAATTTGGAGGTAAAAGAAAAGCCAGTTATATAGGCAATGAATATATAGCAAGTGACATGACAGCACTGTCTTCAGGACAGCCATGTCGTTAAGGTAACAGAAGTAACCTTGTGGAGTAACAGATGGATGAGAGGCTGTCTTTAGCTCTGGATATAGCAGAAGGAAGACATGGAACTGCTGAGGCTCCAGCCTGTTCAGTTTTGGAGACTATATTTTGTTCAATGGGAGCAATGACTGTTCAGAAGAGAGATATCAGGGAAGGAAAAATTGTCAATAGGAAACTGCAACCAAGTAAAATCAGAGCTGGACATGAGGAAATTGTAGTTCAGAAATCTCGGAAAAAAATAATTACTTTCATCCTTTCTATGCATCTTATATGGAAGCTGTCTCTATTGATGTATTTCCATGATTATTTCACATAGCCTACACAACTGAGGTAGCATATGAAAATTAAAACTAAGGATTTTTGAGATCTGGACATTTTCAAAAGTAAACGGAAAGGAATTTTAAAAGTATGAAATACAATCTACATTCTTAATGTTCAAACTATTTTAATTGATTCCTGATAATACAGAAAGAAAATTTGCTAAGGAAAGAAAAAAACTGTAGGAAGTATATAACAGGAGCAATGTGTAAAGTATAAAATAGTTTTATCTTTGGTCTATAACAAGGAATTTCATATTCATGGGCCAAAGCTAAAAATTTTTTTCTTATTGAACTAATGTACTATCCAAGCCACTGAAGAGCTATTCAAGGTGTACTGGAAGATATCAAAGAGCAAGGATTAACTCTTTTATAGGAGATTATTGATGATTACCTCAAATAAAGGACGTCCAGGTGAAATGTATGCTTCCGTCAGGAGCCAGGAGTGAAAATACCTTGCCTACAAATAGTAATAATAAAAAACTAGCCACAATGAAGAGAAAGCTACATATATAAGTTATGTTACTACCACAGCTATTGAAAAACAGGAATCACCTAGAACTAATTTTATCACACAGGTGATGTACACTCTAAGAGTTTCCAAGTCATACTAAAGAAGTACTTCCCTTTGAAATATCTGCTTCCTCCCTTTAAGCACAGCAACAACATCTTTATGACAGGTTTGATTCAACTCCAGCAGTAGGACCCCAGAGAATGGCAAGAAATTGCCAGGAGAGGTTTATATTAGATATTAGGAAAAGGTTCTTCATATCAGGAAAAGGTTCTTCACCTGGAGGGTGACTGGTCACTGGAACAGCTTTCCCAGGAAAATGGTCATAACACCAAGCCTGACAGAGTTCAAGAAGTGTTTGGACAATGCTCTCAGGCACGTGGTGTGACTCTTGGGGCTGTTCTTCACAGGGCCAGGAGTTGGACTTTGATGATCCCTGCGGATCTCTTCAAACACAGGATATTCTATAAGTTATTCATTATAACAGATATGCCAGCATCTGGGAGAGCTCTTACTGAACTGAAACATGCTATTGTGGAGAAGATGTCAAATAAAAACCAACTCAGAATCAGGAAGAACCTATTACTTATATTAAGCTATTTTTTAATTCACAGCAATGAAAATACTTTGAGAAACTCAATTTCTCAAATGCACTACAGGCAGAATGAGGCCTTAGTTTTCAAATATTATAGAAAATGGAGAATGTGTTAGCATTATCTTTATGGTCCTGTGCAGTATACATAAACAACATGGGAACAAAGTGGTCCAAACCCAAGCTAGTTACGCCCAAAGGGAAAGAGAACTCAGGCCTCGATGGTATGTAAATCATGACATATCAGACCGTATAAAATAATGCACTAAAGGTTGATATAATAATTTACACATAATAAACACATTATGTGTGGCCTCATAAATATCCCAAAACATTTAAAATGAGGAGATACTCTATCCCAAAAATGGAATAAAATTCTAGAAAATAAAGGGGAACTGAAGAATGTGCTTCATGTTTTTAAAAAATTGAGATATATGCTGTGAAACATTTCCTCCATTAAAAAGTGTATATGAAATTTTGAAGGTCAAGGTCTAAGCAGACAAAAAAAAAGACTGTAAAAGTGCCTGAGCCATTTATGCTATGAGATTTTCAGTGTGAGAATCTGATTGCTAGATCAGAGTGCAGGAATAAGAATATCTTGAATACCACAAACATGTCTTCTTAAATTTAACTAACTCTTCAAAGCACATGTATTGATCTATGTTAGATGTTGCTTTGGTCTTCAACAGTAATTGTTATAGGCTGCTGTGCTATCATTCTATTTTTAGAAACTTGCACTCACAAGAATCAAAAAAGCTTTGCCAGAATTAAACTGCAGTGGAATCATAGATTTTATTGGTCAAAATAGCTCAAAATACATGGTGTTTTTTTAAAAATGAGAAATAGAAGAATATTATAATATGTTTTCTATAATGTTGGTTTTGAATGAGACAGCACAGGAGATTTTTCTTTCAATTTGAATATTCAGAAACATTATAAAGAACACATATCAGAACACAGTTATAGATAGATATTTTGAAAAGAGAGGGAAAGAAAGATGAAGTGGGATCAGGAATCATTGTGTCACTGACTGGCAGAAAGCCAGTTATTGGTGTAACAGTAGTTCAATGGAAAGAAAGCATTTGAAAAACAGGAAAAAGTACAATTTTGCCAATAGACATTGTCAAGTACTAGATGGTAACAGTGAAGGAAAGGTCAGAATTAGAAAAAAAAGGGAAAGTCAGAAACTGTGTCAGAGAAGTGGATCACTAGGAAAGATGAGTGATCAACAATGCTAAAAGAGGCAGAAATAAACAATTGTAAGTATGAAACAGAGCTGAAAGAAAAAGTAGGTATTTATTTTTCTTAGGGCACTTCAGTTTGCCTTAAGACGTTTAGCATTCTAATGTAATGTAATGCATGACAGCAACAATAAAATAAAATGTCGTTGACCCTGTCCTGGGTTGTGGGGATGTAGTAAAACAATGTATTCTTCCCCATCTGCATCATGGCGGATGCATCATCCCCCTGATGAGCCGTTACTGACAG
>WBMZ01002173.1:37928-134474 GCA_013400975.1 Atrichornis clamosus | reverse complement strand
TGCCGCGCTGGGAGGAGGCGCAGGTGGGTGCTCGGGGGTCCCACCGGGGGGAGCGGGGCCGGCTCGG
Organism: Atrichornis clamosus; assembly: GCA_013400975.1. NCBI lineage: Eukaryota > Metazoa > Chordata > Aves > Passeriformes > Menuridae > Atrichornis > Atrichornis clamosus. The sequence goes on along the minus strand of WBMZ01002173.1, from coordinate 134,407 downwards.
GGCGGGGCGGCCGGCGGGGTGCCGGGAACCACGGGCGCTTCCTTGGCCTTTCCGGAGCGGTGGTGCCGCCTCTGCCGCCGGCCTGGGCGAGCGAGGGCGGCGAGTCCCGCGTGGTCGGGGTACGGCGGGGCGCGGATCGAGGGAAGCAGGAGCTGCCCTGGCACCGCAAGGCCGCGGCAGCCCCGCTCCGGGTCCTGGGAGCCGCGTCGTGCGCCGATGGGAGGTGGTGTGGCTGATCGGCCGGGGCAAAGCTGGGAGGGACAGCGGCCTCGCCACTCACCGCCGGTACGGGGCCTTCGGGGGTATGGGTGTGATTTTTTGAAAGGCATTCACAGGATCAATTAGGTTGGAAAACACCTCTGAGATTATTGGGGCCAACCTATGACCGAACACCTCCATGTCTACTAAATGACGGTACTAAGAACTACATCCAGTCTTTCCTTAAACACCTCCAGGGGCGGTGGGTATTTGTTCACGTAGTTTCTACAGGTACAGGTGTGTGGCCTGTTTGAGTAACATATCTCTAATCTGGGGTGTAGTTATAGTTTATTTTACAGTCTGTCCAGAAGTAGAAGGTCTCACTTACAAAGTGTAAAATGGAGTCAGTGCTTAACCCAGGACTCTCAGGTGTTCATTCCACTGTGTTTTTTGGTTATGGATACCTCTACACACAGCATTTTAATAAAGAGCTCAAAACCCCCCGTGGTTCTGATTGATGTATTAGCAAACTTTGGAATGAGAACATATGGTTGAGTGATTAAAAGAAAGACTTTCAGGGGTCATTCTGGAGCGTTCAAGAGAGATGCAGTTAAGAGAATATGTCCGTTTCTGTGCTTGCTTTCACTTGGAATAGCAGTTTTGATAAAGATTGGTCAGAGTGGGCACTTGTCTGTGCAAATGTTTGTGGTGATTTTTAGTCTTTATAAGTTTTTGTCAATGAGAAGAGTGGTGGCTCTTCTGGTGCTCACTCATGGAAGTGGCCTGACTGTTCTTCATGGTTAGTTTGATGCGTAATAAGGCACATAAATATAATTACGTTTTCTGTTGTAAATGTTGCAAAGAATTTCCCAAATTTAGGAGGTAAGTTTGGGAACAAGGCTAGGAAGGACAGTACTGACTGGTAAAACAGCAAATATTATAATACATTGGGCATTTTAAAAATGGTATTAAATATACTGCAATATTGAAGTTATTTTACAAAAATCTTTGTGCTAATTTCTGTGGTTCAGCTCAGTTACTTGTGACATGGAAGTAAACTTTGTGTGCATATTCTATGTAGAAGTTTTTGTGGTATTACGAGGACAGAGTAATTTAAGAAAGTGTCACTTCTGAAGCATTTTCATTCTTGTGTTTAAAAGCACTGCAAGTTGAATGAACCTGATTACATGTACAAAGGTGTGTACAGCAGCAGACAACCTTCAACAAAGTGGTGAAACTGCAGTTTCAAGATTTTTTTGTTGTTGTTGTAGAGTTCCATTTGTATCTAACTGTGAGTTGGGATCCCTTTGTGCTAAGTGGGCAAAAGCAGTTGTTCCGTACTCACCAATAAGTGGTGGCCACTTAAATATGATCCTTGCCCCATGTAAACAGTGTTTGTTTGGTCTTGGTCCTCACTGTGCAACACTTGCTGAATGAAGGAACCCAGTGTCACAGACTTATGTATATGTGACTACTCAGGGAAAAGTCCTCGTTGGAGTAGTTAAATATGCTTTTAAAGCCCAGTAAAGAAAGCCCAGAAATGGAATATGCAACTCTTCCTGGAAAGGGATTGCTATCTAAAGTCAATAGTGGTAGCATGGGAAAGAAGCTCAGAACTAAATGGTTACTTGGCTTAAATGGTTTTGGTAATTTAAAGTTTTAATTGTAGAAACTCATGTTTGGGATTTAGCTTTTTAATTTTTGGGGGGAGAGGGAAAGACTTTAAAATATGGAGATAACAGCACCCCAGTGTTTTCTTAAAAAAAAAAAGGCTAATAGTACAAAATAGATACTGGAAAAATAAATTAGAGTGTTAATTTGATGACATTGCAGGGTAACAGCTGACAAAATGAGATAGTTTTGGCTTTGAGGATGCAAATTAAATTTTAAAATCTCTGTGAGGATATGTTGCAGGTGTGAAAAATGTGAAATGTCCACCTTGGCTAAACATTTAAATGTATTTGATGGAATGAGGGTGATTTATCTGTTGGACTCCATTTATGGACTCATTCATTGGTCATTTATAATCTGTAAAGCTTTGGGGAAATACTGGCTAGATTCATAAGAATAAAGTATTCATAAATACTTTTGTGACCATATGTGTTGGTGCAGGAAAGCTTTCTAAGGATGACGCTTAAGGCTCTTTTGGTGGTTTCACAAACTAGAAAGTTTTCAAGTCATGGTCTGTGAGGTCTCTGAGAGTAATTCACAGTTTCATATTATTTCACAAATTCTTTTGCTAATCAGCCTGATTCAACCTGCTTCTAATTCTAGAATGGCTGCATGTTGAAACACAGAAATTCAGGATGGGTGTGCTAGTGATGAAGATCCTTGAGGGCTCATAGGCAGTTAGTCCACTGATGAGGATAAGACAGTGGTTCCCAAACTTTGTTCCAATCTTTCATACAAAAACAAAAGCAGAGGAAACACGTTGAATATTGAGTAACATAATCTTAAAGGATGAGTACAAAGAGGATGGAGACTTTCTCTTCACAAGGAGCCATGTGTAGAAGACAAGGGGCAATGGCTATAAATTGCTCCAGAAGAGGCTTCACTCTATATAAGAATGTTTTTGTCTTTTTTTCTTTTTTTCTTTTTTTCTTTTCTTCTTAAAAAGTTTTTTGCAGTGAGAACTTTTAGTCGTTGGGAAAATTTCCTCAGGGACATGATGGAGCCTCCATTACTGGAGGTTTCCAAGATGTGGTTGGGCAGGGTGCTAGAGAATTTATTAAATCTAGGCTGCCTTTCTCATGTGCCAGATGGACCTTGAAATCTGAATTATTCTATGATTTAATGATCATGTGCTTGTAGTGTAAAAGTAGCAACCGTTTTGTATAGATGCTGAAACTTTTTCTTGGTATTTACTGCAGTCAGTGTCCAGCTAGATTTTAATCTCATTTAGGGAGAGATAGTTACAGGATAAGCAACAAACCCACCACCAAAACAAAGCAAGGAGCACCTCTTCATTGTCTGCCATACTGCAGTAAGGGAAAATTATTGTAAGTTTTCTTCCTTTCAGATTAGTTAACTTCTGATGAACTGCAGTGGCCTAGAAGACTTTGGGTGGAGATGTCCTTAGGTTATGAATCATGACAAAGGATGGGATGGAGGAGGGGCTGAAGGAGGGCCCCACTGACACGTGTCTACCTGCCCACTGGAAGCCCTGTACCAAGCATAGCAGAATGGGTGTTCCTTTACCTCAGGCTGTTATTCCTCCAGCTTCAGCTTAAGCTGTCGTCAGCTTGTTTTCTTTTGAACGTGTATGAGGGCTGTTGTTGTACACTCAGCATTGTAGTGGCTTTAAAAACCTCTTGTGATGCTGTTGATAAAAATTGGAGAAAAGCTTATACTGCTAGCACAGCAAGCATGTTCCTCTGTGTTGTGGGTCACTGGAGTGCTGCTTGTATTTTGGTCTCTGAGTATTGCATCCTACTTTATTAGATGGACTAGTGCAGATGGTCACAGTGTTTTAGAGTTATTTTGGAATATGCACACACTAAAACTCCTCCAAGTGTTAAAGGTCTGTAGAGTTTACAATTCATGAAAAACAAAGATAAGCGTGTGGGTGTACCAAGAACTAGTGCCTTGGTATTGTAATTAGTGTTGTACTAAGAACTAGTGCCAGAAAACATTCCTACTTCAATGAGCTTGTGGCAGGGAGATGTTGTTTAAACATAGCCATTTTTAATCCCTCCTTTTTTGACAAGCTTTCACTCTTCTGAATGTTTTCTCTTTTCAGGTTATCTGAAATAAACATAGCCTTAGTATCAGTTATTTTTACAAAAGCCAAACCAAACTTTTTTGTATCAAATACTAAACCTCAGATTTTAGGTTCCATAGAATTTGTTGTCCAGAATAATTTAAGATGATTGTTGTCACACACTTGACCAAAAAACCTCTGAGTAAGTAATGTGATTCATCCTGTGTTATGTTCTGCTGTAATGCAGCTGCAATTTTAACTACAACTTTTCGTTGCTGTGAAAGATGCTTGAGGGTTTCTGGAGAGTTGCAGTTTCTAACCAGCGTCCAAATCTGTTTGGGAATCGAAGTTCATGTGGATTTCATTTAAACTCTTGGCCTTTCTTTGCTGGTAAGCGTTTGTGAAACAAGGACTGTGGCACTCTTGGATTTCCAAAGCAAATATATTTTCTAATTCAATCAGACTTTGGAAGTAATTCTTTTTTTTTTTCTTTTCCTTCTCTTTTTTCTTTCTTGTGACTTGGTGGTTTTGGGGTTTAGATGTAGTTTATCAATTAAACAACAAAAAAAAAGGACAAAAAGGCCCTATTTCTTCCAGGCATTGTTTAGTGAACTTCGGTTCACTAAACATAGGCAGCATAGCACAATTAGTTTTGATCTTGCATATTGCTACTGACTTGCTTTTAATCATGACAAACTAAAAAAAAAAGTCGGTTTTGAGAAGGTAAAAACAATTTCTCTCCTGTAGAAGTTATTTTTTCTGCTTTATTTCTTTGAGGAAGCTAAACTCTGTCTATAGGAGTAATTTGGAAACAAACCATGAAATACACTAATTGAGGAACGTGCTAGGCAATTGTTAGGTTGTTATAAATACTTAGTTATCAAATACTTAAGGCTTCTATGAGTAATTGTTTACCGGTATAAAGGCTACATGGTGTCCGTTCCTAAACAGATAAACCAAGCTGCTTGTTTAGTTTGTATTTGAGTGTGGTGTATCAGTGCATAATGTGGTAGTAGGACTGCATGTGATTTTTGTGACAGTGTAGAGAGCTTGATCTTCCATAAGTGGGACTGGATTCATAGTGGGCTTCATAATGTGTTAGGTTTACATCCCAGGCTTGCATTCAGAAATTCCTGTCGGCCTTGTGGGTTTTTTCCCTGCTAGATGCTGTCATGATTTGTTACCAAAAGTTTTTGTTCAGCTGGTGTTAATGGTACAGTTACATTGCCAACCTGTATTAGATACAGACATTCCTCGTGAAACCTGTTATTTTTTTGTATTGCATAGCAAGATTCCAACACCAAAATTCAATTTATTCTTTGGCTGTTTTTACATGGTGTACTTGGGTGTGCTGAAAATTGAGCCTTTACAATTCCTACGTGTTGTGTAACCTTTTGCAATGGAATATGAAGAAAAAGTATTTTGTAGAAATACACTATTACATAAAGGTAGTCTGGTAAGATGTTTTCAATCTGGAGTCTTGTGCTTGAAATGGTGTCAAATTATCAGCTTTAGTGTTTTGAATGAGATAGATCAATATGAACTTGTTATATTCAGTATTATTTGAAGAATAGAGAAGTGATATTTTTTCATGTAGTGAATGACTTCTTCCCTCTAGTTCTCTGTTCTTTTTACTAGCTCACTTGCCTATCATAGAATCATGTCAAGTTTGTTTTTATTTTGCCCAAAAGCAAAAAAGTTATTTCATTAAAAGACCTATGGCGTTAAGAGTGCATAGTACTTTTATTGAACTGTAGGATCATTGTGGCATCTCCATCTTGTTTTGGATGAGGAGAGCTTTTCAGTGGTTTTTCAATGCCTAAAACTTTAATAGTGTGCTTTGTGTTCGTGATAACATAACACTGAAACAAACCAAAACACAGAATTTTGAACTGCTCAGGTTTGTGAGACAGCATGTTGTTGGTGTTCCAGAAGGCTTTCAGGTGTATTTCTGGGAGGACTAACGATGCAGTTATCAAATGTTTTCCCTGCTCTAGAAGTCTTGACCATCTCATTGCAGTGAAATACTCCATCTTAGCAACAGTTGCTATGTGTGACTACCTTTTTAGGCTGTAAGTGCCATTTTAAGATGTTAAGAGCTCTGCAGTGTTCCTGCTGATTCACCTCCTACGCTTGTGAGACTTGACTGTGTATCTTAAGACTTCCATTTTACATAGAAAAATTGGTGAGGATTTTATTGAAAGGGTGTCCACAGAGTTAGAAACTGCCATCATCATAGCCAAAGAAGAAATGAGACTTTCAGGATTTTTGATCTGGATGATCTGTTTTTATTGAACAGGAAAAAAGATACTAGTTCTGGACATACATGATAAAACCAGAACATAAACAGTGTAGAAAATTTTGCATCACTGCTGGTGCTACACCAGGGTAAGTATAAAGAAAATATGAACCTTTTAGTGTGAACCCCAAGTGTTCATCTGTCTTTGTGCTTATTCTGGTTCACAGCTGGCCAGAGCCCTGTGAGGCAGGCTGGTCTAACAAAACAGCCAGCATTAGTCCATTGCTGCAGCATCCTGAAACTTCTCTGCTGCTTTGATCATGGTGGGTTTTTTAGAAGTGCATTAAGAAGAGCCAAGTGGTGGATTGTTTTGTTTTTTTCTCTGTAACTGGCCTATTTTGTTTGCTTATGCGGTTAATGCTTTTTCAGTGTTTAATAGGTCTTGCTTGATTTGTTTTGGGGTTTTTTTTGTTTTACTTTCTAGAGTTACTTGGAAATTAGAGAGGGGTCTTAGTGTGTTTAGTGATCACCTATCAGGATCTTCCAGTTGGTACCCAGCTAATGGACAAACATCATCTTGGTGAGCTTTGCCATGGTAGCCTTGAATTGCAAGGAGGAGCCGTAGCCAGTGCATGGTGTGTCTTAGCAACAGTTGCTGTGTGTGGCTGCCCTGAGACTGCTGGAAGAGATACAGAACCCCTTTCCTGCTGTAGACATTTTAATGATTTGAAAGCCTATGTTCATGCATTCCCACCCTCCCTTTTCTTTCCTTCTCATCTTCCACACAGTAGTACTGAGAATTATTTATAAAACAAATTAAACTTTGGCTGTTACTCTCTGCGGTTTTGCACTCTGCTGATGCTGAGTGTTTTTATTTATGTACAAGTTAATGTTTTACAGGCATTTAACCACCCGTGGCACAAACATTGACGTACAAGTTTCTGAAGCAGAAACATCTATAAATGTTACACTGATTGTTGTTTATTGATATTTTCCAATGTTATTGCCTAGATGGGTAGAAGAAAAATGAAAGTCTGTGTGGTTTCATAAATGGAGAAAAAAATGATGCCTCTCAAGGTCTGTCAGGTATCACATCATGCTGCAGGTGCAAGGCCTGGGTCCATTTCAGTGCTCACTGTCTCACAAATGATGAAGCTGGCACAGACTGCTATTTGTAGAAGTGTGACTGTTGTAACCTCCTTTCCTAAAGGAAAACTGCAACCTGCTTTGGGCTCTGACAATCCTTAGTGTCAAAGTGGCATAATTTGTAATGCTCATTGTCACTGTCAGATGTCACAGAACAAATAAGCATAAAAAAGAAAAGCTGTCTCCTTCTGTCGCAAAGATCTTTATATCATGTGTGTTGAGATGGGGAGAGAAGAGATGAGAACAGGGCGGTGATGGAGACACATGGAGCAGTTCTTGCAAGCTGTCCCCACGCACAAATTGACCAGTCATTTTTGAGGCTTTTGTATGCATCCTGCTAGAGGGCACTTACGAAAAAGGCTTTGCTGGATGTAATTCAGTTTTGAATTTTGGTAAAAGTTGCTCATAAAAAAGGGATAGGATGTGAGAATCTTGGAGCTGGAAGAGCTGGAGGGCAGCTGTTCATGGTGTTCCCTGAGTGGTGGGAGTTCAGGTCCACACTAGAAACTTACCCAGAACTTGGACCCTCTTTTTGTATATTTTCTTCACTAGCAGTAATAATAGGTTGAAATATTTTTATGGCTGTGAAACTTTAATATCTGGGTTGGAAAAATACTGTCAGTTGTACTGAGAAGTGTTTCTTTTTGCTGTGGAGAGATTTTAACAGAGAAGAAGGGTTTGGTGTGTAATTCGTGTTGTCTAAATTTAAACCTGGCTAATGTGAAGGTCCATCTGTGGAAGAATTGTGTGCAAAGAGCTAAGATCTTCAAGTGCTTTTCTTTTTTAATTCAGCTCTCTAGTTCTAAAGTGGTGCCTGGCATGAAAAAATATATGTTGCAAGTAGGCATAGCTGAAAAAGAATTTACTGTCTCCCTAATGGTGGTCATTGTCTTGAACTGTGTTAGTCAATATGTGGACACATGTTATTTGGGTTGCTGCCAAACCAGTTACATTACCTTAAAAAATAATCTTTGGTGGTGGTTACATCAAGTCAGTGGCGTACTGCAATCCAGCTGTAAGAGCAGTGGCAGTGCAGGATATTTGTGCCCTTAAAATGTCAATGCAGTAAGGCAGTCACTGCACATGGTTTTCAATGACCATTAGGAGGGCAAGGTGGCCTTTTTTTTTTTTCCCTCTGCAGAGACTACAATCGGATAACAGAATATTCAAGAGGAAAACGGGAAATACTTGTGTATTTGTCTGACTTTGCCCTGTGAATGAAATAGGAATTGAAATAAAGTTTGCTATATGTAGGTGTTTGAGCAGAGTACCCCAACTGTTTCAGTGGTGTTAGCCCATGTAAATTAGTTTAAATGTAGAAGATTAGTTAAAACTATCAACATACCTGTTGATAGTAAAGGGGAGAACTTGATCAAGGGGAATTAGTTCTACCTACTGTTTCAAACCAAAAGAGTTGTCACACTTGACTCATGTTACATCTTAATTCATACTGAGCAGTCTTACTTTCATAGCTGTTTACAGTTGAAATTTCTGGTTTGAAAGTTCTTAATATAGTGACATTGCAAAGTGTGAATTTTCTCTTTTTAATGCTTCAACTTTCTTTCAAACTTCTGTCAGTCACTGATATTTTGATAATATGAAGTGAGAAGTGCACAGGTTTGTCATTAAATATGGGGGATATTCACTAAAAGGTACTGGGTTGAGTTTAAAGAGCCAAAGACAGTTTTTATTTTGAAGATCTGTTAAAGAAAACAAACAAGCACAAAAAACCAAGTACAACAAGTTATTCCTTGGCAGTGTACTTGGTCAAAGGGTTGAATGCAAATAGAGCAGGAGGATGAGTGGGTATATGGCATCTTAGTGATCCCCATTTCAGAGTGTCAGATTGTAAGGATTGGATTGCTCAATCTGTATTTTGCAGACCATTAATCTGCAGCAGGTTTCCCCCAGTGTTGACCATAACTTTTATTTGCCTACTTGTTTGATTCTTAGCAAAGTTGTTAAAATGTGTGAAAAGAGAGTGAATCCAGGTGTGCATTCTCTGTTGGGCTGTAGCCGGAGGATGGGAGAGTGGTGGTTGGGTGTATCTGAGGGTTTGTGCTTCCAGTTTACGGATGACAAGACATGACATCTGAACAGAGCAGATGACCTTTGCATATCCTCTGCAGATAAATGGAAGTTTTTATATTTTTAAGTATCAAAATGGTCATTTGCAAACCAAGCTATGCAAGATGACTTGGTGGGCTAAATTGGGGATGTTTGTTGAGAGAAATATGGAGCGTCAGTTGTTTCTTGCAAGGCAAGTGCATGCTGAGGTGCACAGTTTAACCTGCTTCAGTGACTTCTAGTGGTTTTACTGCCCCAGTTGAGGTAACTGATGGTGTCTTCCACTTGACTTCCCTCTTCTGTTTTGGGTTGCTGGTACTGACCTGCCTTGTGCTGACCTGATACTTACTTCTATTTTCAAAGTGCCTTTGCAGGCTCAATGTTAGGGGATGAGCTTGTGGCTTTCAAGGTAAGCAAGGATTTGGCAGATGTTGTTACCTTAACCTCCATTGCACCTGAGTTTCATGCTTTTCTGGGGAGCTTCTGTCTCTGGAATGGCCTTCATTGCCAAAATTTTCAGTGATTTAGCTCATGCTCTGTCTGTTTTCCTGGGGTAATCCTTGCCACAACAGTGAGAAAAGGGAAAGCTGTGTAGTACATTATGGGGGGAGGTTGTTGTTGAACCGTGTGGGTGTTGACTGACAGTGGCTGAACATGAGTCAGAAGTGTGCCCAGGTGTGGTCAAGAAGGCCAGTGGCATCTTGGTTTCTGTGTGTGACCAGCAGGGAAGGGGCTGTGATCACCCCCTTGTACTCAACACTGGTGAAGCTGCACTGCAGATCCTGTGCTCAGTTTTGGGCTCTCACTACAAGAAGGACACTAAAGTGCTGGAGTGTGCCCAGAGAAGGGCAATGAAGCTGGTGAAGGGTCTGGAGCGCACAGGTCCTGTGAGGAGCAGCTGAGGGAGCTGGGATTGTTCAGCCTGGAGAAAAGGAACGTGCAGCCAGGTGGGGGTTGGTCTCTTCTTCCAGGTAACAAGGGACAGGATGAGGGTAAATGGCCTCAAGTTGTGCCAGGGGAGGTTTAGATTGGATATTATGGAAAAAAAAAATCACTGAAAGGCTTATAAAGCATTGGAACAGGCTCCCCAGGGAAGTGGAGTCACCATTCCTGGAAGGGTTCAAAAAACGTGGATATGGCAGTTGAGGACGTGGTTTAATGGTGAAGATGGTGGTGGAGCTAGGTTGATGGTTGAACTTGGTGATCTTAAAGGTCTTTTCCAACCTTAATGATTCTATAATTCTGTGCTGGTATTTGTGTGTTTTTTTCATGTTAATTGGAAAGTAGAAAAGGGTCTTTATTTATTTTTGCATTTTCTGAACAACACACACCCCCCACATCCACCCAGAAAATCCCATCTGTGTGGTTGCTTTGCAAACCTTTCATTTCAGTAAGAATTATTTAATGTAGTCACCTTTTTTTACAGATGATGACTTTGATCAGTTTGATAAGCCTGGTGCAGAAAGGTCTTGGAGAAGAAGAGCTGGAGATGATGACTGGGACAGGTAGGTAGAATATTTTCATGTTCAGTTTCTGTGTGCTGAATTGCATTGTTCTGTTTACCCATTCTGGCATTTTGTATTCTAACATTTAGAGCAGTGCACATTAGGATACTAATGAAGATGTTGGTTGTTTTGCTTATGTCAGCCAATGCTAAATAGTGCCAAATGTGTACTTGCCTTGAGGAATATAGAGTATTGTGAAGAGGTACCATTTAAAATTGGATAAAAACAAAGTGTTTGTGGTGTGTAATTTTGCAATAATGTTCTGTTTTTCCTTTTCAGTATTCAGTAGACCTTGGTGGTTTAAATAGAATTTGCTAGTACTTGAATTTGTCAAACTTAATCTTTTTTTGCTTTAACTTGATGTTTAAATTCTTTTCCTCAAATTCTTGTCCTCCTACTTCAGTTTTAAATTGGAGAAGAGGAGTAGAGCTTAGGCATGGGCTTCTTCAACAATATTGTAAAGATTTTAGAAGTATGTGTGCACTTGGTTATTTTGGGGGAGATAAGGGTGTTCTTTTATGTGAAAGGAATCAAGCTGCTGGCTAGACTTGTCTTTTCTTTCTAGGAGAAAACTTTTCACTTATTTCTGTTATTGTTCTATGATTCCTTTTTAATAATAGACTTGTTCAGATTTTGCCAGTGGTTTTCATTGTAAAAGGGGGGAAAAAAAGCCCCATTCCAGATAGATTTGTCTTCTCTAATAATCACTCAAGTGATTGTAGTAAACAAATTTTACTCTAAGTAGTTTTCCAGTGAGCTGAGTGAGTTGGAGTGAAACGATTGCTCTACATTTATTGTCATTCCAGAGGGATTAGTTTCCTCTTCCATACTTTCCTCTTAGGTTAAGTGGGTAGTTTTCATAGCCCTAAGAGGCAAATATGTGACTAAGGAATTTGGACAGTAGCTCCAGTATACAGGCTGTTCTGCTGTTGCTGGTTAGAAGCATCTGCCCTCTGTCAAGCCAGTACAATTCTTAGAGGGTGGGATGCTGAACTGCATCAAGGAACTGCTCTGGTTTCAGAGTGCAGCTAAAATAACTTGCTCAGGCTGGGTCTCTTTTGTGCTGCCTCCCCTGCCCAGATCTGGGTGTTTGAAAATCTTAAAATCAGTACTACAGGCAAAATGTTTTATATCAGAATATTTTTTGAACTTTTTGCCTTTGCTGACTTTGTGTTGTGTATGGGTGGGCTCTTAGATGCTGACTGGTCACATCCTACTTATCACTTCAGAAAATTTGGAAGAGTCAAGCAGCCGTTGCATCAGAAGTTGTAAACTTATACCCGGTGGTAAACTCCCTGCAGCAAAGCTGGTTTTAATAGGACTTGAGAGAGGGTTTAGAGTACTTTCACTAAGCTGGGTCTTCGAACCGTACAAGGATTCAGTTTTAGAAAAAAATTTTAATTTATGTGTTTATTATGAACTTCATATAATTTAAGATAGATGATCCAAAATTCAATAGTGAAGTTGTAAGGGAAGTGGTTTCAGGTGCAGAGCAGAAGATTTCAGAGTTTCATCTTGCTGATCATTTTAGGAATTTTATTTTACAACTGTATCTAATAAAATACTATTTGCATGTGTTGGAATATCTTTTAAAAAATATTATTCTTTTCAGATTGCCAAGCTGACTTTGTAAGTGTTGAGCTCTGTAGGTGTCTTGGCAATTAACAAATGCTGTACATGGATATGTTACCTAATGTAATTGCCTGAGCTTTTTTACCTACTGGCCTAATTCAGTATAGGACACAGTTTCTTGAGGATGGAAAAAAGGCTGAATGAACACCATAGTCTTGGTGTTTTGATTCTTCATGCATTGTTTTGCAACCTAAATATCATTTGAGTGGGGGAGAGATGAAGGAATTCTGTTAGTCACACATCTTCATTAACTGTCAGCTCTTAACTCTGTTGTTACTTAACTGAGTCCCAACCCCCAGTCACTTAAATAATTTCGAATTTTCAGATCTCTGTCCTTTCTCAAACACTGGAGGGTGTTAACTGAGAGTTGGGAGGCTTCAGTTATTTGGGAGTATAAATGTAACATCGTTCTTGGAGAATTTTTCCCATTTCTACAAGTTCTTTTCCTAGAACATTCATGTCCTTGCTGCTGCTCATGTTTAATGAGGCACGCTCATGAAATTGAAGGCCAAAAAGGGCCAGTCTGATGTCTTTATCATGGGCTGCTAATTTATCCATTTATCTCATTAAGTAGCCCAAAGCTTGGGTTTGGAAAAAACATGCATTTCAGGTGCTCTGCTTTGAGATGACAGGGCTGATTTAGTAGTTGACTTTAGCTGAAATTCACTTGTTCAGACCGTTCTTTGAGATTACTCAGTTCTTCATGCTGGCAGAAAACTTTCCACTTTCTGTGTGCTTTTTTTGGTTTTTTTTTTTCATTATTTGGTAAGATTAATTTATTCAGTGAGGAAAATGTTGGGTATTGGGAGTTGAGGAAGGGGAAGGAAATGAGTCTGTTTCTTGGGAGAGCAGTGAACCTAAAATGGTGTTATCCCAAAATTTCCTAGGATTGTGATTTTGGAAAGACTTTTGTGTCTTGATGATAGTGAGGATGAGTTGCCTTTGGAGCTATCATAGGTGTGTACTTTTATTCCAGTTTATTTTATGTGGATTTGTTGCAACTATTCATTTTTTCCCCCCCTCTGTTAGTATCTGGATTTGTTTTGTTCCCTTTGTGGGTTTTTTGTTTGTTTACTTTGTTTTTTAATGGTCAGATTTAGTATTTTTGGTCCTTCTTATTTTTAGTAGATAACCTCAGATTTGGCTACCTGAAAAGAAGCTTAAGATAGTTCCACTTTTCTGTGCAGGCGTTTCACTCTTACTTCATTTATTCAAAAAGTTACTCATGGTCATTTTTCTTCTTTTATTTTATCAATGAAAATAGTGAATGACATTGAATATTTTGATAGGTTTTGAAGGGCATCCGGTGAAAGACTTTTGTTTTTGATACAAACTTCATTTATATGCTAGTGTTAATTTTTCTGACTGTCAAGCAATAGGCTAGAGCTTCTAAAAATCTTGAATATACTTGCAGTTACTTCTAGTGTTGAAATGTTAATCTTTTTCTTAATAATCACATCAAGGATACTTTTTAGTAATTTGCTGCATAGCCCTAACTATGTTTAGATAATTAATCTTTCACTTTCTTTTTCATTCATTTCCTTGATCTGCATTTTTTGCTACCTGAACTTGTTTCTTGTCTTTGTATGTTGCTGAAACATATGCTCTTGCCATCTTTTGTAATTTCTCTAGTGCAGTTTTATTAAAATCTGTCAGTGCTGGACCATAGTGCAGGAACATACTTTAAAACCTTTTGGTGCACTTGTCAGATTACTAGCAGTTGAAGAGGTTAGTGATTTTTTTTAGAGGCAAAATTGAAGTAGGAAATTCTTCTGCAACCATTTCTGTTATGTAGAATTTCCTGTCTCTGAAATAAAAGGCTTAAATTCTAGTCAGTTTGCTCTTTGGAATGTATGATATGTCTTATCTCCCAATTTTTGTTTAATATTACATTGAGTCCAAAAATACTTGTTAATGTTCAGTCATTCCTGGAACTATTTGAGATCAATAACTGTGGATAAATTCTATGTGCTGATGATAACGCCCTGTTTAGGGCTGATTTGGTGTATCATCTGTTCTTTCCTACCCCTCAAAATGTTTATCCCCTCCCCCTACTTCCCTCCATATTATCTGCCCAGTAATCAGCTCTGGATGAGATGTATCTGTCTGCAAAACCAACTGAGTTATGCTTTGGGATTGCCTCCCCATTTTCAAGTATTTGCCATGTAGTCCTAAGGAGTTCTTATATAAATTCCTGTTCTGTTCATATAGGCCATTCTCACTTTGGATGATTTGATTTTTATTTACTATCTAAGGCATGGTGGTTTTTGTTTTCTTGTGGTTTTTTTCAGGTGTGCTGGTAGAAATAATCTCACGTTAAAGTATGGTTGATATTTCAAATCACTGACATCTCATTATAGTGTTGATATGCATATTTTAATACATGCATTTGCTGGTATCAGGTGTTTATTATAGAAGGGGAATCTGCTTATTCCTGTCTCTAAATTATTCTTTCACTGAAGGAAGAATGAGATGAAGCAGTTGTTCTGGATTGTAGTTTTTTGTGTTGAATCTTATTCTTACAGTTGCACTGTAATGGCAGAAGTTTTGTAAGCCAAGTATTTCTGTTGCTGCCTGAATTTTTGGGCAGAATTATGAAAATGGTGAGGTATGCATTTGATTTTTTTACCTTACAAATGTCTTTTTGACCTTACCTTCGACTTGAGGAGGAGGGAATAAAGTATTTATGAAAGATCAAGGCCAAAGCCTGGCCTTCAGGAAAAATCCAGGCTCCCAAGCCAGCTGGCCTCCCGGCCTCCTTGTTGAGGTGCAGCTTGGGCCATGTGCTGACCTGTAGACTTGAGTCCTGCCCACAGGACATTCCTGTCTCATTTGCTTCCTCCCTGGGGAGCTGGGAATCGGCACTTTGGACAATATGCCCTTGACGTGAAGGATCTGGAATGGCTGTCTGTGTTGTGGCTGGCTGTGCCTGCACTTTGGCGAGGTTTCTGTGCTGTTTAGTTGAGGGGATACGGAAAGGAGAGCATAGGGGAAATGAAGTGACTGCAACAGCAGACTGACTTTGTATGGTCTGTTGTTTTCACTAAAAATATGTATTTTTTTTTTTCCTGAATGCTTTGCTAAAAGAGGCTTTCTGCAGACTTGGCAGCAATTCTCCTCAAGACAGTTTTTTAAGGCATATACCCTATAAGGTGTTTGGGTTTTTTTTCTAAGGTTCAACTTCTTAAATTTGTTACTGTTTTCCAGTGAACTTGATGATGACTTGCTTGGAGAGGATTTGCTAACTGGAAAAAAGGTAAGAAGTGTACATTAAAGAGAATTGTTGCAGGTACTAAAATGTGAATGTTCAGCCTATGTACTTCACATGTTTGGTTTGGCCTCGTGTTTTACGGTCATGTCCCCAAAGCCTGACAGCCACAGGTACCTGAGATCTGCCTTATTGTCAGAGCACTCTGCACCCAGGGCTTTGTTTCCTTTTGTGAAATACCTCCAAGTGTGGCTTTTTAAAAGAAAACTTTCAGAAATTCAGCCAGTTAGGCCTCCTGAGTTCTGATTAGCATGATGCAGAACTTAATTCAAGAGCCAGTTTCTTGGCTGTTAAAAATTACTGGCTAAAATACCAGCAGTACTTACCAGAGAGTAAATAAAAAAGCAGTCAGTGGTGTCTGTTAAAGTTCACACTCAGTGTGCACAATCTACTACTTTGTTGTCTGACAGGTAGGCAGAGGATTTCCCCTTCTACAGTGAGGGGAAAAATATGGGAGCAGCTAAAACTGGAGAATATAAACAAGTTCTCTTCGTGTCTGCTATAGACTCCTACTGATACCCATTTCCAAAACTTAACTCTGTGTAAAGAACTAAATGTATGTTTGAGTTTGCTGGATATCTGCAGGAGAAGACAGGACTTCTGTTTGGGAAATCAAAATGGCTGGTCACCTCATTCTATATTTTATTTGCTAAATGAACTCATTTTGAAAGTAGTTTTTAAAGTTTTAGTTGGAGATGAATAAGTTTGTTAAGAAACCCAGATCTATTAAAATTTGAGTCTTATTTGTTGCAGTTTTTTATAACCACACTCTAAATGTTGGATGTTAGCTTCTTGAAATTCTTCTGTAAGTATTCCCTATTAAAGATAGGTCACTAGTTCCTTAGTGTCATGTACTGGTTTAAAGAGAAAAAAATTCCAGGAGGACGGGGATTGCAGATGTTTGTTATGCAGTTACCAAAAACATAGGCAGTTGATGTTATGTACATCTTTGTACCATGAATGGAGTTGATAAAGCTACTTGCTTATCTTAAACTATATATGTGAATACTAACCAGTACTTGATTCTCCAGTGTATTTTGTTTTCTTGTACTTTTTCTAGTCTTCTTTTTATTTTGCCATGTTACAGGGCAGGATCTGTGGGTGTGGACTCATATGGTGGGGTAATAATAATTTCTCAGAAAGTTTTCCCTGAGCTATTTAGGCTAAACTTCCTTCTACTTAATCTCATCCTGGTACTTTTAGATCAGTCTACCTTTGTATAACCTTTCTGGCCCTGTTACTTTAGGGGTTGGAAATGTTGCTTAGCAAAATTGCAGTTACCTCTTCCTTGTGAGTAAATACTTAAAAAGAAAAAAAGAACTCAAAATTTTGAATTTGACAGACAAATTAGAAGGAGACATAGTATTTTCTTCTTTTTTTTTCTTCACTTACAAGCTAAAAATGATTTTTCAGTTTTCTTCATATTACTATATCCTTTCCTCCAGTGTCCTAAGTATCTCTGCTCTCTGGAAGTTGCAGTAACTTGATGCATTTTCTTTACTTACCCAATACATCACAAGGCTGTGTGTGAGAGCTAACCTTCCTTCCTTCCTGGTCTGTCTTAACTGAATTGTCAACTTCGTCTGTATTTGAGAATCGATCAGTGAAAAGTGTTGATAGGCAAATTTGAGTTCTATAAATTCCCATAGGATTGTCAAAGATGTATTTTAAGATTTGTGATCTTGTGTAGTGTGCTTTTTCTCATTGAATTAGGTAATTTCTTTGAAGATGTGGTCTTAGTCTGGAATATATTCTTCACAAAAGATATTTAGTGTTTTAGTGTTCAGAAGTTTGTGTGTTAAAAGTTTGTATGTTTTATGTTCATGACTGGCTTTTTCTGAAACCTAGAATCAGTCAGACTTGTCAGATGAAGAGCTGAATGATGACCTTCTGCAAAGTGACAATGAAGAGGAACAGGAATTTCGGTATTTCTTTTTTGAATCTTGTTTTGGATAACTCAGCTGTTAATGACTACTATTACTGATAACTGATGACTAAAGTTACTGATATATGCTTAAAATATTTTTGCTTTTTACCTAGACAGCTACATAGTGATGTATCTATAATGTACTCAGTAGCATTGTTAACATTTTAGTAAAATTACTTTTTATATCAACCTAATAAATCTACTGACATCTGTGAAAAGCTTATAAGAAGAAACTGTGTCATCTCCTGTGCGTATAGAATTAATTATAAACACTTACAGAGCTTTGTTCCTTGCCACCCCAGTGTTGCTTACTGTTGTAAGCCTCCTTCTCCTGTATAGTCCTTTTCTTTTAAAAATGTGTCTCACCTCCTAAGACCCCGAGGAGGGGAATTTGTGACTTAAATACTTGTGTTCAATTACATAGCAAAAAATTTTGTACAGTGTTAATAGGCTGGTGCAGGTACTTCCGTGGGGGTTTACTGAGGATCCTGCCCTCTGAAAGTCTGTGGTGATACAGCTCCCCAGCTGAATTATGGGCATTACAAATCAAAATGAGTGTCTTGTTTTCACTTTTCAAGCTGGACTGCAGTAGGAGAGAAGATGCTTGTGATGCCAAAGTGAGGCAGTACCACTGCTGCTTTTACTGGCCTTTGTGTATTTCCATGTTTTCCTTGTTGCATACTGTGCAGGGCATGTCATCTGAAGGGCTATGAATATATACATACATGTATAACATACATAAGTATATCTCTATCTCTGAGATATCCTATCTTCAGCTGTAATTAGGATAAGGAATCCTGTCTCTCTGTTTTGGGCTGATGAAGGTGTGACAAAATGCTCCAACCATCAACATCTTCATTGACAGCTGTTTTCCTCGCTCCAGGAGTGAGGGTTAGACTGTTCCCTTCCAAATGGGGAATCCCAGTTACAGTCCTTGCTGTTGCTTTGCTGTAGATCCTTGAGACCCCTGTGCAGCAGGGATGGCTCTGTGACCATACACAAAAGTAATAAGAAAGTATCTCAAACGTGATAATGTTGCTCAGTGGAAGCAGGTTTCTGTAGACAAGTTTTGCATTTTTAGCAGTTTTATTGCCAGAGAATGAGAGCTTTTCTCTTCTCCTTTTCCATTCAACCTCATGCTTCCATAGTTGGGAGGATAATGATAATCCTGCGTAATGTCTTCACTTTCGTGTTAAATCTTCTCTGTCTTAGAGATGCAAATAGCTCAAAGCTGCCTGGATCTTGTTACCCCAAACTTAGGAAAATGATGAATAATAGGAATGTTATTTAAAAATAAAAATTCTTTGTTTTCCCTGTACCTGGAGCCCTCAAATCAAGAACTAGTCTGCAGTTGGTTAGTTGCCTTTTTTAATGTGTTGGTGGCACTAACTGTTGTAAACAGTAAATTCTGAGCTTTGCTCTGCCTGCATATTATAAACTTACCAGTTTTTTTATTGATTGTTTTTTTTTCATTGTCTGTGCTAGCACTAGCTAAGAATGTCTTAGGCATTTAAATTGCAGTTCTTGACTATATATTTTATATTATAAATAGAACATTAAATCTGTCATAAAAATGTAAGTTTGAATTCAACATGATCAACAATGAACAATGTTAACACATTTAGTAAAAGGTATTTTATTAATGTATTCTGAAAGATTGGGAAAACAGATGCAGTTGTAGTAATTTTGTTTATTTTTTTGTTAGTTTTGGAATTAAAACAGAATCTGGTCTGCTTTGGTTACCAAGCAGGACTTTTGCCAGTCTGACCTGCTAAACCATCTGGTTGGTTTGATTCCCCTGGTCAAATAGCCTGCAGCTGGTGATAAGCTGCATTTCAGTATGCATTATGAGAACATGGCATGTAGTCAAATAGTGTATGGGGTATAATTCTGTCCACCAACTTAAAGATTTTATGTTTGCTGGCTTTGTTCTGCTAAATCTTTGTGAATAGTTGACAGCTACACTTCAGCTTCTGACCTTTCCTCCCTGTCCCACAGCTCTCCAGGTGTCACAGTGAGCCTCAATGCTACATCTGGCATGCTGACATCATACGAGCTCTCCGAGTCCATCAACGATCCCTCTCTAGAACACGAGTCTGAGTATGACCAAGGGGAAGATGAAATTGGTTATGACAAATCTGAAGCACCTGAAGAATACGCTTCAGAGTATGCGGAGGAAGGACATTATGAAGGCAATGATCCTGAACTGACAGAAGACCAAATAGAATATGGGGAAGAGCCTGGAGAAGAAGATGAAGTGCTAGACCTTGAAATCAATGAACCTCTAGATGAATTTCCAGTGAGTTTCTTTCCATTGTATCTTCAAAGATAACATTGCTTCACGTGCATAGGGTTTTAGACTGATTTAAAATCTGTTTACCTCCCTAGGGAGGAGGGGAAATTAGACCTATTATCACTGTCTGCCAGTTTCTTTATCTAGGCTGTGACAAAGTTTGTGTTGACAGCTTGTTTGGCGGTAGGTAATGCTCCTTTGTCATGCTGGAAAGCAGTTGAGAATCATGACCTTGAGGATTGTATCCTTAAGGAAGAAAACAGCTTTGTGTGGTGGAGATACACTGCCAATTGTTAGAAGTACTTAATGCAAAAGCTTTTATCCAGGCTTTAGACAAGATCTGATAAAGTCCTTCGAAGGTGAAAAGATTATTGACCTGCTAAAGACATCTTTAAGGTGCTAATATCCCAAAGTGATTGATGTCCCGCTTGTTCATCGTTTTTGTAACTGAGAGCTGTCTAAACCTGAATAAAGAGATTGGAGGTTAGTTCAGAAAATGTCACCTGCATAATTCAATATAATTTAAGCAGCATATTAGAGAACATGCACTGGCTTTAATTGCTAATGAAGTGATTTAATCTTAATTAGAACTGTATGTGATCAGTGAGGCGTTTTAAAATACAACCAAACTTACTTAAGAAAGATTTTGCTCCTGTTCTATGTTCATAATTTTTCAGAGTTGAAGCTACTCATATCTCATATGTAAGCACTTGCAGGTTAAGAATGGTTATATTTTGATGGGTTAAAATCTGATGTTAATGTATATGTGCTGTGGATGCCTGTTTCCTGTAGTAAGAAAGTACTGCAGCGTTTGCTTCATGAATTTGTAATCAGTGGATGTAGATGTATAGAAGTAGCTGAAACAAACTGTTAAATGAGATCTATATGATGACATTCCTGGGATCTGAATAAAAACTGGTTTAGTTTTGATAATATTGAAGCTATTGCCTAGTTAAAAGCCTTGCTAATTTTACTGTATATATGCCATATCACTTATAATTGACAGTCTGATTGATGCAGTACTTCTCTTCCAGTTTGGGAGCTGTAGCAATGCAGTCAGACCCCACCTATGCAGTTGGCCTATGTCTTTTCACCTTCCTGTGTTAATACTTTAGGATGAAGATTACATGCAATCATATAATGAGCAAGCAATGGAAGAACAAGAAGCATATGCAGCTGATGAGCTGGAAGAATCCCAGACAATGGCAAATGAATCTGAAGAGGTACATTGTGAATTTAATGGAAACTTAAAATAACTAGTTCTTTTAGAATTTTTTTTTGTAGAATTGTATATATTACTTTGCCAGTGTTGAATTATTGGTGGTATTACTCTTTCTATACGATGAATTGTGATAGCATCTATATTGTCAGATACATCAGATCCCCTCTCCCCCTTGAGATGAAAATTATAAGGGAGAGCCCAAAATGTACTGATGCCGTGTCAGGTTAAAAAGCAGAAGCTGAGGCAAAGTTAAGAGGGTAGGGAAAAAGCAAAAAACCCCTTTATTCGGAGGTCCTCCGAGCAAGCTGTAATCGCGGGGGGAAGGGCCCTTCCCCAGCTCCGGCACAAAGGCCCAGAGTACAAACAATTGGTAAGTGTGTGTGAGTGTGTGTGTGTCCTGTGCAACAGGCTCTGTATATTACAGGTTTAGCAAATTAACACAGTTGACGAAGATCCTCCAATTAAGGAATAGAGTTAATGGGACCATCTCCTCAGAGCAGTCTTGTATTGGCATTCCCTGGCCTTTCTGTAACTTGGTCTTTCAGTCGTCACAGGGTATGTCACAGTATGTTCTCAGCTCTGGAATGCTAGGGTGATAAATGGTTCTGTTTTGTCTGGGATATAGGGTACTACTGACTACAGGTTACAGTGGCAAGTTACAGGGATTCTAACATATAAAACTAGAAAAAGCAAAAAGTCCCTTGGCATCTGTGCCTATTTAATCTTGGCTTCAACATTAGAAACTTCAAGGGCCTGTTTGGGTAGGAGAATGACAGTAATACTGCATGCTGTGTGTTAAATCTCTTAATAGCTGTGGTGCTTCCCTTTGCAGATGAATCATTTGTGCTGTTGGGATGTAAATACGGTTCTTGGGTATCCCCTTTTGAGAAGGAGTGCAAGCATGGAAGGTTTGGTATTTTAGAAAGGCAAGGGTCAGATTGTTGTTTTGAAAGGAGTTGTGTTGAGACTGAAATTCCTGTGAAGTTTACCTTTTTCAGTTAGGAAAAAGGATGAGTTCCTTCATCTGCAAGAGAAAGCTTATACCAAAGACTGCCAAGTATACATCCACTGATTATAGCCTGAAACAGTGATATCATACCTGTTTTTAATTTGCAGCAACTTTTTGATGCAAGATTTTTTTTTTTCTTTCCCCACCAGGAATCTGCTTTAATATTACTTTTATTCCAGTTCTTAATTAAATAGGATTGAATGGATTACCTGCTGAGAAGTGTAGTCGGAGTGTATTTCCTCTTTGGAGCTTTAACTCATCAGGAAATGAATTCCTCAAAGACACAGCAGCTTTACTCTGCGTTTTGACAAATGGGTGTACTGTGATGCTCCAGTTGTATCAAGCTTATTTTAGTAAAGCAGCATTTTTTGATAGGTGGAGATGTGCATTGAAAGGGGACACCTGCATTGGTCAGTCTTCACTGTTGCAAGCATGACATCTTGCACCAGATATACCTTAATGTAGTTAATTTCCTACTTCCCAAGTATTAAATCTACCCTTCAAAAGAACTGTGAAATCCTTACACACTTTCTGTTCCTTCACTGGATTGATGATACACACTTTTGTTGCGGTGTTTTGGAAGTGGACTGATGCATTTGTGCTGTCTGCAGCCACAGTCTGAGATGATGGATGCCATGCACATCATGTAAAATTAAGTGCATAGCTGGGATTCACTGCAAGATTTACTGCTTTAAAAAAGGACAGCTTCATTTTTAGAGGACAAACTAGTGAGAATTCTCTAATGATGATGTTGTCTAAATTTGGCCAATTCAGAATTAAACTTGTTTCATTCAAAATGTACCATCAGTGCAAGTTTTTAATTGGTTTTGTTAATGGAGCTTTTACAGAATTCGTTTGTCATATAAGGTGAATGTTTTCGTCATATCTTCAGTTACTCTACATTTTGGCTTTATTCTGATGGTTTGCATCAGATTGTCACAGTTTTCTTCTTTCAAAATAGTACCATCTTTTTATTTCTGTATTATTTTGTATGTATCTTACATTTGGCAGTAGGCTCACAGTTGCACTCTCCCAAGGAGAATACCACCACGAGAGAGAACCTTTGTAAAGTATTCACGTCTGTTTATTGCAGGGTTAGATGCCTGCCTCCAGCTTTGAAGAGTTTTGTTCTTTGTTTGAGTGTTATATAACAGCACTTTTCCTTAAATCTCATAATATTCACTGCTTGTAAACAAGGGTCCTGCAACACAAGAGTGGAGCTGTAATGGGTACGGTACAGAGAAATAGCATTATTACCTCTTGATTGAAATTTGGCATCTGAATAACTGAGAGAGAGATCACAGAGAAGAGTATTGGGTTGTATTGTATTTTAAGCACTTTCCACATTAAAACCTCTTAAAATCTCATATTGCCTGAAGAAATTTTTTTGTAAACCAAGAGAAAAGCTGACTGGCTGGGGAATTGGAACATGATGGGGGGAAACAAGTGAATAGGGGAAGTGAGACAGCTCTTATGAGTGGCACTCAAGTGGGAGATATGAGAAATAGGCAGGTAAAGTTTTTTTGAAGCAGGGCTTGAACTTTCAGAATTTGGATTTTAAATAAATAAAGCTCCTTGAAAATGGTAACATTTTGCCTTCCAAAGCTACAAAGCAAAACCCAGTACCCAGAAGTTTTAGCAGCAAATAGGTGTGGTAGAACAGCCGCATGAGGTATCGTGTCCTAAATATTTTTAAAGGAAAAATGTTACTAATTACTTCTGTGAAATGTTCATAAAAATTAAACCTCATGAAATGAGAATTTGTAATGTGTTTGTTTTATATTGGAAGTAATCTGTGAAGTCTATGATAGGGGATTTATCATTGCATAATTTAAACCATGTCTTGGGTTATGCTGATAAGAAATGAAGGGTACTTTAATCAAGAAAGCATTTAGTGAAGAAGTGCTGCATACTGCTTTTCTTTTGATGGAATACCGGCTTGGAAAAAAAGGCCTCTGTGGGTGTCTGAATTGTCCCATCTGTGCTTAGCCAAAACTTCTGCATTTTAGTTCTGTTGTTCAAGTTTGAGAACGGTGAAGAGAGTGCAAATCAAAACAGCCAAATTTTAAACATATTTTAAGTCACTTAGATTTATTTTTTTAGTCTCATTTTTCGTTTTGGAGTCGAGGTGCCTTTGGAATAGGTGTAACGTCCTTTTATCTGCCCTATTATTTCTTGATCCCTTAGGATTGAAAAATTGCTGATGCTTCAGTGTTAACCTCTAGTAGATGCCTCCACTGCTTTTTTTTAATGGCTAGTTAGTAAAAGTTTTCTGTTTCACCTTGAATTTAGTTTTCCATTTAGCCTTTATTGCATTTGTCTGTTTTGCACATCTTATGAACCTCTGGCACAAAGCTCTCCTGAACACTGTTTGGGAAGGTCCTGTGTTTGGGAAGATTCCCCTGAGACTGTTTTCTCTGTCTTCCCTTGGGCTGTGTCTGTTACCATTCCTGCAGCTGCCTCTAAGCTGTTCAGGGCAGGAGCACTCACTCCTTCTCCATAGCAGGTTATAACCCAGCATGAGGAGTTCTGGTCCGTGGCTGGGATTTATGGCATCATTGTTGACTAACGATGGCAGGAACCTCTGTCCTCGTGGTAGAAGAAAGGTCATTCTATTTCTGGGTAAGGGTCAGCAAAGCTCTTTGGTAGCTTTGTGCAAGGTGTCATAGTGGGAAATAAAAAGCTCCCTTTGAGGAGAGCTGCTGAGAAGCCTTGGCTGGTGAGTCCAGTCAAGTGGCACTTCAAGGACTGTTTATGTATCTGCAGACATATTCATGATTAGCAAGTATTAAAACCAATCCTGTAAGTAATGGTCTTAATTCTGTGTCTGCAATTGTGTCTTTTTGAAACATAGAATCCATTCATACTGTAATCTTGACAAAATAGCTCATGCTGTTTGGCTGGAAGTTGGAAACGATCAGGTAGAAATCTTGCATGTTACAACTGCAGAACAAACTGCAGGGAAGGTGCTCCTACACTGCCCAGAAACCTTTCCTGGAGCTATACGGAGAGAACGTGTGGTTGGCTGTCAGACATGTTTGTGTGTCCATCACAACCGATACAAATCCCTCAATAATAGGTGTAATCAGACTTGCACATGGGTCAGGTTCCATTCTCCAGCACTGTCTTCCCTCGTGCCTGCTCTTTCACATGCTCCTTTGCTTTTTTGGGTCTTTGAACGACTGTTGTTACTTTATAGGTGATATGAGCATTATGCTGATGAATAAAGTGAGTCAGACCCAGAAGACTACAGGATTGGTATAAGTAGCTAAGAACAGAATAGTGCTAATCTAGAAAAGTTTGAGATGTTTTTTATTGTTGTGTAGGTGAGTAGTTGTCTGGTAGTCTGTTACAACTTGGGTTGGTTTGTTTTTAGAATGGATTTTCTGTTTTGCCAGAATGACTAAGTATCAAAATGCAACAAAGTTTCTACAGGTATTTTCTATAGCATTTTATTAAGACACAGCAGAACTTTTTAGGACAATATAGACTTCATTAGCCTTTCTAGTCCTGATTATGAAGTTTGAGCTACACATAGAGCCTTGCACAATTAAGTTTAGCACTCACAGATGGGATTACATGACGGAGACCAGTCTTTGATTAATAAAAACTGGAATTCCAGTGTTGGTTTTAAGGGTCATGGGCATAGAGAGTGGATGTGTCTGGGGTTTATGCTATAAAGTAAATCAGGAGGCTCAGTGTAGTGATAGCATGTCTTTCAAAACAACTGCCCCAGTTCTGCCTTCCAAATCCTGGTCCTGAAGGGAAAGTTTCTAAAAAGAAGCAGTGAGACAGTAAAATTATGGGGTTTGTGATATTTATAACAACACAGATTTGATAGAAATATTGCTACTCCTTTCTCTTTTGGGAGTCCCTCATTTGAAAGTAAAATGCCAACCCTGTCTTTCTCCCATTTTTGTTTGTTTTTATTAAACCGTGTTAGCATCTCTTTTCCTGCTAACATCCCTCCTCTGTTCCATGAGTATAAACTGCTTGTCCTCAAAGGTGTTTTGATTATACATGGATATGTTAATTAGACCAGTTATGCTCAGTTTGGGTTTGGATTTCTTTCAGTCTTGAAGGGTTTGGGTTTTTTGCCTGCTTTGCCTGTTGTTTTTACCTTTTTTTTTTTTAATATGATAAAACCGTTACACCAAAATAAATATATTTGTAAAGTCTTAAAGCCTTTTGTAAACTTCGGCTGTATCTTAAAGCAGTTCTGTGAGGTCAGGAAATGCAGTGATGGAAAGTTTGCTTGGAATGGGTAAGACACATCTTGGGATCAGCAGCCCGTTAAAGCCGTGTCACTGAGTATACAGATCATTTCCTCACCATGCCAAAGTAGGAGTAGCTTTGAGCTTGAGTTCGTCAGGTGTGCTGCCTTCTAAAGCAGGAACTGTCTTGCCAGATCACCCACTCTCTGATCTTGCTTTCTGTGGTTTTTTTTTTTTGGTTATGGATGAAGTTAGGCTGCCAGATAAGGAAATTTGCAATCTCTTGAAGGATTATGCCATTAGTTCTTTCTTGATCTGTGATTTAGTGTCTGTCCACGTGACTGTCACACTTGCTGTGCATTTTTGATATAAATTTCTGCACTGATCTGGTTAATTAGAAGATTAAACCATTTTTGCATGTTAGATTTGGCTCATTTTTTAACTGTACTCAAGCAGCATAAAATTTATGATGTATTTAGTGGCTTTGCGTTGAATTAAAATGCATGTGCAGGCTCTTAAGAGCTGAACAAGTAGGCTTGTACAAGAAATAATCAAATACACAGTAACCAAAAATTTTTATGGTGAATTATACTGTATCAGAACACTTGTAATTTTCAACTGTAGAAATCAAATATAACTTGTGTAACTCACTGAACATAATTTTCATCAGGCCAGTACAGGAAAAGTAAATTGAATTTTTCTTTTTTTCCTTTTCTTTTTCTTTTTTTTCTTTCAGTTTGTTTTAATTTGAAGGAGAGGGATCCATTTTCATTTGGGACATTGTTTTATCTAAATAAATGTTCTGTTTTAGAGAGGACTGGAAAGTTAAATGATGACAGAGTAGCATTCCAGAATACAAATTTAGTATTTTCATCTTTTATCTAATCTTGTTACTCCCCCTATCAATTGCTGAATTAAAACTGGGAAGTTTTCGAGGAATAGACGAAGTAAAGACAAGTACAGTTATACATACCTAGAGGAATAAGATTGAGATACAAGGTTATCTTGGTTTTTGTTGTTTGGCTTTTTTTTAACAGCATGCTACTGATGGTTGTTAATAAGATGAAGAAAAGATTTAATAGTTTACTGTTTGTATTACCTGAATCTGGTATTAACCAGGGTTTGCTTCTTAGTCAATTCAGTGATAAATGTCAATCTGTGCAGAAGTATCTAATAATCAGATGGATGTTCTTAGTGGAGTTTCAGTATTCCCTTAAATATTACAGCAAATTAGTTTTCTAAATCTATTTTACTTTATAATTTATTATATAGTACATATATTTATATTTTTAAAAAATTCACCAAGCTCTTAAATGTTCACTGAATTATATATGAGCACAATGTATAATGACAGCAACATTTGTACAAAAGGGCTTTTAAAGAAAGCTTTGCTTTTGACACTGATCGCAAGAGACTAGTTTTTTGAGCTTGCATGTCCTCTCTGTTTTGTGATTTAGGCAGCTATTGGATCTCTGGAACTTCAAGAAGAAACAAAAGAAGAATCTGATGAAGAGGAGGATGATGACGAAGAGTCTGGACGATTACGTTTCAAAACTGAACGGAAAGAAGGAACGATCATCAGGCTGTCAGATGTGACAAGAGAAAGGAGAAACATTCCAGAAACTTTGGGTGAGGTTTTGTGGCAGTGGACTGTTTTGCAGATCTATAATGGATGGTAGTAGAGGGCAAAGGGTGTTTTAGCTGAGGTGCATTCCAAATGTGTTTGCAACCGTAAGACCATATTTTAACAAATGACATACAGACCATACCTGGTGGCTTTACAAAACAGCGTATTTTAAAAACAAGAGTGCACTGGAATGACTAAATTTCTGCGTGTAATTGCAAGATAGATGACGATTGCATGCATTTCATGTACCTGTGGATTTATTTTTTAGTTTAATACAAAAACAAGACCAGCCATGAGTAGAAAACCTGTAGTGGAGCTTGGCTGTTAAAGGAACAGTGATTTGAATTAGGCTTATTTTGAAATGCAATTCTAAGTGATCTGGGGTGTAGCTCTGAGATATAAAAATGATGCAATTATGGATGATTCTGTAAAGTAAAGAGGCTTTTTAAAAACTACTATGTGGCAAAAATACAGTTTTGCTGTCTTGAAGTGGTTTCTATTCATACTAGTTTTTCTTGATAATTTGTTGATAAAGAGACCAGGTAACTGACCATGGGGTAGAAGGTTAAACCACAAAAAATTCTTGTTTGCATATAAATATCTTCTTTCTTCTGAGATTATAGAGCAAATTTTTACAGATGCTGTGGTTTAAAAATGAAATTTCATTGCAGACCTACATCTCCTTACTCTAAAATATGAACATAGTTCAGAAAACACTTAAAGAGGAATTAACATTTCAGTTGAAGTTACAAACGTAATTTCCATCCTGTCACATTTTGGTGACCTTTTGTGACAGCTTGTCTCTATTGGAGGAGTGCATTCTTACTTACTGATTAAAGATGTCATTTGAAACCATTTTATTACCGGCGATAGTGAAATTAATCTTGACACTTAGAGACACTAGAAAAATAATTGCTGATTCACTGCATTAACTGTGTGTGTGAGAACTGTAGAGCCAAAATGAGACCAAGTGTGTGCTGGTGAAAAAGATGTAAAAATACAGTGTTCTCATGAATGTAGCTGAGATCTTTCCTAAACATTGCTTTATCCAAGATAAAGAATGTTTTCTCAAAGTTCAAAGGAGAAATGTTGTAGGACAGCTATGCAGTCAACCTCTAGCAATACCAGGTTTCTCATCTTCGGTAAGAAATGCAGAACTTCTTTCATTACATGTAGTTGAAGTCTTCCCTGGGAATTGTCATTATTCTTTGGATTTAGTTACCTGTTAAGGAATGTGAAAAGAAGAAATGTCTTTGATATTACCAGGTATTCCCTCTGTATCTAATTAAAAAGAAACAAACCAAACCCCTGCACTTATGCAGAACCATTTGCAAAGTGCTAACAAAGGTCAATTGGATGTGGCAGTACTTTTTGGCATGCCCTGCTTAGTTGGCTTATGGTCGCACTGATGACTAGTGGCTGAGATTTCAAGCAGGACTAGGAAATTAAAGTGAGTGTTCTAAATTTGTCCTCGTACTCTGTGTGCAGAAGCATAGAGTATAATCAGTTTGCAGATCTGGGTGATAAGGAGAAAAGTTACAACATATTGCATATATATATATATATGTTAATGAATTTGTATTTATAACTGTTTGGGAATGTGGTTTGTGTTGAAAAATCTCTGCATTACTCAGGATAATAGGGATTCTGGGATTTTCCAAGCTATGGGTTTGAAGTGCTGTTGCTCTTGTGGAGCAGTGTGGGGTAGAAGTGGCTGCAGAGGTTTTGCCCAGGGTGGATGCAGGCAGGAGCCAGCACACGATGTGCAGGGAGCTCTGGGCTTTGGCTGCAACGTGCACGAAGTCTTAGCCAGGGAGAAGCAGTGGCTTTTTCATGTGAATACCTGGCTGTGCTTTGGAACAGCCTAGGGAGGGAAAGAGAATCTCTTGAATTTCCTCTGCTCGTAACCTCTTCCCTAGTTAGCAGTCTGAGCTTGCTTTCTGGGAAGACAGAGACTCTTTGTTGCTTCCCTCCTTGCAAAACCATCTTCCATGAAGCCACCTCTGCTCGATCTCTGTATGTGTGACACATGCTCTCAGGTTCAATATGCAGCCCACCTTATAATAGAGCGGAGTGTATTTTGCTGTGTGGTGATGTGTAGCTACATAGAGCACTTGAGTTGTTCATGGCATCAGTCTCGACTGTTGCAGTCTGTCTCTGGTTCTGAACCTGCACTTTTTTGAAGCTAAATTCTTCACAGGTGGGACACTGTTGCCTTCAGTGGCATATTATGGGGGAAGTATGCTTGATGTTGATGTAATCTTTTTTTAAAAAAAATCAAATAATTTTACTGTACTTCTGTGTTCATAGATGTGGTACGAATGTGAATTTACGGGATTTTTTGTTTGGGATATTTTTTCCAAGGTTTTCCAAATGTTCACTTTCTGGCTGAAAAACTGAACCCATAGACTGTGCCTCTAAGGACATGGCCTTTAAAGTTTGAGAAATTTTGTGTGAAGTGAGGAGGAAAGCAATTTATTCTTTGTAAGGAGAGTGATTCTGCACATTGAAGGTCGACAGGCTGGACTTCGCATGGATAATGTCATCTCTTCCCCAAGCTTAATCAGCACAGTGCTCTGATGTAATTTTGTTTGGAGCAGTCCATTCTTTCTTCTAAAGTTGTTTCTATTCAGTGTCCTTCAATATGTGCTCAAGGGGCTGAGAGACCCGGACATAATCTCGCTTTTAGGAAGCCTAGCTCTATTCCCAGGTTCATTAAAAATTGCTTTCCTCACATGTGATTTCTAATCTATTTAATAGGAACTTGCTTCTTATCATCTTGCATGACTATCAGTGGTAGGTACTTGTTGCAGCGACTGAACTTCCCAGACTACGGCCTTGCTGAGTTCAGGGTTGTAGTGTGGAAGATGGCAGAGAAATTGCCCTGCCTGTCCTACTTCTGGGAAAACAAAACAGCCATCCAACCAGCAGCATGCCCAGGATGCGCTGCAGGATTTGGATCCTCTCTGGTTAAGGGGAGGACAGTTCTCCTTTGCAACATCAAGTGGCACTATTTTTCCCCAGAGCCTACATGGGAAGTAGTGATCTGTCTTTAAGGCAGAACAAAGTCAGAGCCCTATTTTTCCCACCAAACCACCTTTTTCATTCCTGACAGACAAAGATGGCTAAAGTGGTTGTTTTAGTTGCATTTAATGCTTTTGATTGCTTTGGACAAGAGTGCATTTGTCTTAATTTTTGTCAGAAATCCAAAGAGTGCCCATCTCATACCTAAGACTTGAGGTAAGACTTGAGCTAAGAAATGGAGGGACTGTAGTTCCTTGCCCCTTTCTAAGCATACTGTGAGATTTTCCTGCTACAGCCTGATTGTCTTGGGCTCTGCTGATGTCTCCAGGCAGGTGCCTTGAGGGCAAAGGTAGGACTTCGTGAGAGTATCTGGTAAGGCTTTATGCCACTTAATTGCAGTTTCCAAGGGGCGAGAAGGGGTCTAGAGACACTTGACTCATCACCAACATGCACAAATTAAATAGGAAACTCTATGACAGATCCTGGGCTTTTGGAAGTCTGTCGTGTTTACTGTATTCTTACAGACCATCAGCAAGTTCAAAACTTTTAAAAATTGAAAAGTTCCTGCTTTGTGGAGGTGGTGAATGCTTCTGAAAACTGGGACATGCAAATTTACAGTCTTTGCAGCTCAGTCATGCAGGTAGTTTTTGTAGCCAAGTAAGAACTGCCGCAGTGGGAATGCACAGTGCTCACCCTCTTCTGCCCTTCTGTCAATCCTCAACTTCAAAGACTAATGGAGATTACTTATGAAGATGTTTAAGATGGTGGTTTAAGTAGCTTTGGCTGTTAGACTCACAAGAAATTGTAAGAGTTTTCTAATAGATTTAGTTATATATTCTTGGTGGAGGATTTCTAGTGGTGTGGAGATGTAGCAGTAGTGTCTTATGCTAGACACAAATTTTTATTCTAGTATTCAGATATGGCCACTGTATGTAGTGTTGCCAAGTATGTTACATTAATTCAAAATATGTTTTTATTTGTCAGGAGTGTGTTTATTTTTGAGTAGTTTAATTTTACCTTGTTAGAGGCAGAAGTCAGGGGTAACAAAGAGTCCAACTGGCACATGGCAAAAGACTCAGCTGCATGTTTGAGTTAAAGTTTATTATCACTTTTAAACGATTGAAACCTGGTGAGTGGTACTGCTTATACTGTCATGGTGTGTTTCCTGAAATTTGTTGTAGACCTTTTTTGTATTTTCAAGTAATTTTATTACCTGGGTCTAGTACTGCATCATTTCTCACTTAACATTGTCTACATTGTCCAGGGTTTCAAGCAAATTTCTCAGTCTTTGTTGAGTACCACATGTTCTCTGGTGCTTACCTGTGCTGTGAGTTGGGTGGGTGTTATCAGCAGCCATGTGTTTGACTTCAGCTGAGCACAGATTTTAATGTGTGCTCTCTCTTCAGTGGAATTATCACTTATGAAATACAGCTGGTTCTTAAGCTGGTACAATAAAAATTAGAAATACACTTCAGCAGTCAGAAAGTCCTTCTTTGGAACAGGCCAATGTGCAGAAGAGTCTGGTGGATGAAATCTCTTTATATATAGGACACAGCAGATCCTTTACTATAAAGTTTAGTGGAGGTTCATTTTCTTGCCTGACATCTCTGCAGATAAGTGAGATGTTTAAGATAACAAAACTTTGAGAGGAGCCAGCTCTTACATCAGAAGGCAGGCTTCAATATCATCTTCAAAAAGAAAACAGCCAAACATTTTTGTTCCATGTTTGTTTCACTTGCCTGCTGCTTTTTGCCTGTGCAGAAGACACAAGTATCTGTGCTTTTTTCTTTTAAAGATATCTTTAATGAAATGTTAACATGCCACCTAAAGGAGATCAAAGTTGCCTGCAAATTTTGTGTTAGTTACAGGCATCCTTCTGTAATTCTAACAGTGTTTTTTTTCATTGTGTTTTTTACCTTTTCACCACAAAGCTAAAATACTTTTCCCCCATTTCTCTCTTAACAGAGCTTTCTGCAGAAGCCCAAGCAGCATTACGTGAATTCGAAGAGAGGGAAAGGCAGCTTAAACAGGGACGATACGGCTCAAGGAGAGGAGGGCGGAGAGGAGGCTCCGTCATGTGCCACGGAATGGGAGACCAAAGGAGAGACAATAATGATAGGGGAAGAATGAAGGATCACAGGCCAGCACTGCTGCCAAACCAGCCATCAACAATGGTACCTTTTAATCCTTAGTAATCTTTGAATATCCTTTCAGGAGATTATGGAGAAATGCATTCTAAGTTGTGAATCTTTGCAAAGGTGGAATATTTTTTCCAGCGTAGACCTCTTGCTCTTTCAGGGCACTTTTAGGCATTATGGACTTCGTGTGATGTGGTGATTGTAAAATATATGCTTAGTCCTGTTAGTGGCTTCACTTTGAGGTATCTGAAGGCCTCCAAATGAAAAGTGCATTTCAACTCATAGAACACAGTCAGACATGCTGGTTTGCATGAGGCTAGGGGAAAAAACTGAATTCCTCTGAGAAGTCCTCTGCATGCAACATGGAAACATGTTCAGTCCCACATTATTAACAGTAGTGTAATTTAAAAAAGATTCTGTAAAGTATTTCTTGGTTTTTGTCAAAGTAATATTTTTGCTGATACTTCTTAAAAAAAAATCTATTTGCATATCAGCCATACTACTATGGAGGTAAATAAAACTCTGGGATGGTAATCACCCACCACTTCAATATTAGAGAAGTTATTATTTTGGGATTTCAGATGAAATACAGCTTTGTTAGTCCTTTTTTTTCTCTCTCTCCTGTGCTTTGTATCACAATCTAAAATACTTTACTTTTTCCGTCCAAAAATCCCTTACAAAAACCGCTCCAGCAAGTGATCAAGAGGTAGCCCATACATAACTTTTGTTCACTGTCATAAAATATACTGGAAGCTGAGATTGTAGAACAAAGTCTGTGTGTGTCTTTGCAGGACAAGGTCATCTGTGTTTAAACAAAGGTGATTTTTCCAAGAGCAGTAACTAGGTGCTGGTCACTAGCAGAGCCGGTGGATATCGCAGCGGTTGAGAGCCCTGCAGAGTAGAGTATTTCATGCTTTTTAAGCAGTGAAGGTTGAATAAATTTTTTCTGTTTTGCTGCAGTCCTTGCAAGCTGTTTCGATTTTAAGTGTGAATATTTTTGTGCTCATCAGTGTCTTGTGCATACTATCTAGCTGCTTTGCTTTATGTATATGGCTGCTGAGAAAAATGGTGTGTCACATCTTTGTTGCTAAAAAGTTGCCTCTTTGGGTCTGTTCTTGCACTACCACTTAGAAGTTACTGGACTACAACTGATACCTAGTATCAGTGAGTTCAGAGGCAGAAGAATGTCTCTGAAAAGAAACATGATCATTTTTTTCATTAGAACTGATTTTGGCCATTTGTTTTTGAGAGTTGAGCAGCAAGAGACTTCCTTCTAGGTTAGAAAATGTACCTTTGAAAGATACCTTTAACTGAGTTTTCTCTTGAAGCAATATGGGTAGGTGTGAGGCACTGATAATCTGAAGAGTATTTGAATTGGTGCTGCACTGATACCTGAGTCTGTATTTTGACTTCTGTTGCTAGTGCAAGGTCTGTTATCTCAGAGAGGCTCTTCTACATGAGACAAAAGTTAGTGGATTTGTTTTGATACTAGGACTCAGATTTCTAGTGATCTTCACATACTTCACTTACTGCAGTTGATGAGTTTCCATTGACATATGCAGAACCCTGCCATATGAAACTAGACCGTTAAATATAAGTGAATGTCTGCATTCCGTGTGCTTCCTTGCTCTTTGCAGTCCTCTCCTTCATATGAATGTCTTCGATAGCTCCTTTGCTTTCCTGTGCTGATGGTTCTTAATGGTTCCAGTTGTTGATAGGGAAGTTTCTGTTGATAATTGGCCTTAATTGTTCTCCAGAGATGTCTTGGTTTTGTGCTCGTTTATGTCAGGATATTTTAACTTTAAAGCCTAGTGACTTTGTTCTTTTGTCTGACTCTAGACTCATTCACAGAGGTTAATTCCAACACACCAGCAACCTGTTATGAGTCTGTTCCAGCAGCAACAGCAGCAGCAGCAGCAACAACAACAACAGCAACAGCAGCAGCAACAACAACAGCAGCAGCAGCAACAGTTACAATCTCTGCTTCCTTTACAGCATCAGCATCATTCTTCTCCTCCTCCAGGGCTACATATGCCCCCTCAGATAGAAACACCTCGAATAATGATGACTCCACCTCCAGTGACACCTCAGCAACCGAAGAACATACACATAAATCCACATTTCAAGGGGACAGTAGTGACGCCTGTACAAGGTGAGCTTTCCGAACACCTTCCCAGTCATGCAAGCATGACTCATCTTCTTCTTTGCCAGAGATGGAACAATTTGTTTGTTTATCACTTCATGGAAATGTGCTTCAGGCTGCTGGGTTTTTTTCTTGAAACAAATGTTTTGCCTGAAGTAAGACATAATGTTGTTGGACTGTGGCCAACTGAACAAGCAAAGCCTTTTAAGCTTTTATCATGTTTATTATTCTAATGTAAAGCCTGTGAAGAACTGTAGAAGTGAAAACTGAAGAGAGAATGAATGTGCTTTTTAAAAAACAGTAAGTGTCAGTTTTCAAAACTAGGAAAGTACTGCAGTTTGTAGATCTCTCAGGACATTCCAAGCATCCACAGAATGACCATCCACCTGTTTCAGTGAGGGTACTGAGGCACTCCTCACAGTGAAATTGCCCTGTGAAAGGTACCAGTTGCTGTCCTTACTTGACAAGATACATGCCCTCAGTTCTCCTTTCAGGGCCACAGCTATGATGGTTTGATTTGCAGCCTGCAAGAACGTTTTTTCTCTTAAGTTAACACAAACATTCATTGGGCCGCACTTCTTAGGGTAGCTCTCAGCAAAGTTTTTAATGTTACTCCTTATTTAGGAGATATTTAATCCCAAAGAGGGTAAAAAAAAAGACACACCTGCATACCTCTGATTTCTGATTATGTTGGGACTAGACAAAATAAAGAAATATGTAAATATTTATACATATTTGCCATTAGGGTTTTTGTATTTTTCCCCCTTCAAATCAGCAGAACTCAAAGCCAGTGCTATCTTTGCTTCATTTATATGACCAATGAACAGTAGGAATTTGGCAGGGTAGGATATTGCCAGTATATGGGGATCTGTTAGGCTTCTCACAGATGGCCTTGTAGTAGCTGTGTTGTAGAGCTTATTTTGCATTTCCCTGTGGCACTTCCCACCAAATTATTCATCAGGACATATTATCTGGAAGTACTCCAAAAGATCCTTTATTGCTGAATTTGTGCCTTCTGTGCATTTTTTTAACATTTCCAAAGTAAAAGTTACTGTCTTGTGAGAAGCAGAAATGACTTTTATACTATCCTAGATACCTTTCCTGTGAAACAGTAACAAGTTTTTTGTATCTAGGTGAGCAGGTGTCATCCTAATGCTGGGAATGGCTATAGAGGATTTGTGCTTTGGCTAATGTTAAAAGTATACCAATGTATTTTCTTTCTTTTGTCTGAGGGAATTTTTTTTCACATTACCAGCCAGCTTTACTTTGTCTGTGGCACCATGGCCGTGACAGAGTTCTTGCTTTATCTTGATCATTGTCTGTTTTTCAGTCTGTGTGCAGACTCATTTCAGCAAAGTTATGTACCTCCTGCAGGTTAAGAGATCTACAGTATTGGATTTTTTGATTTGTAGTGTTTTGTTTGGTTGTTTTGGGGTTTCCTTTTAGATCTTACACCTGCCAACTTTATGTGCACATTCATTTCTTGGCTTATAAAAGTCCAGTTGTTCTCTTAGACTGAGCAGCCCTGGAGAATGAGTGACTGACTTTTCAATGGTGTTAAGGCCTGCATTCAGCGAGAAAGTTCTTTGCAATGTGTGTTGATGGCAGCTGGTTCTGTGAAATACCTTTGTGCCATTTATTTTACTGAAGGAGTCCTTGGCAAGACTATGGAATTTTTCTGCTAATAGGTGTGCAGCATACTATTAAATACAATCTTTTAAGTCACTGTAGAAATTTAATCTTGATTAGAGAGCATGTATTGGAAGCTCAGCCTCCTGCAGTCACTGAGAGTAGTGGCCATCTCAGTCTTAATTTGTACAATCTTAATTATGTTACGTGAAAGTAAACTTTTGCACACCTAAGGAAAATGTGTTGGAAATCAGGAGCCTTCTTTAGGTAAGTGAGCATAATTCTAATATCTTCTATGGTATTTGCATATTAAGATGAATTTTAAAGCAGTCACTGCAGGCAAATGATAGAAATTCCAGTGTAGGGAGTGGTGTTCTAAACTTCCTCTTAAACACCTTCCTCCATTTAATCCATCTACTTGAAGCCACATTAGGCAGAGATTGGTGGTTGACAACACAAGGATGTGTTTCACTTGCAGCATCGTTTATATCAGGGTAACAGGAAGTGTGAAAGATCAGATTGACTTCGTGTTTTGATTATGTCCTGCCCCTTCTTGGCTGAACATATTTCCAGATATGTGAGGGGTTTTACACATTGGAGAATACAGTTAGGTGCAAAGTTTA
The DNA here is from genome assembly GCA_013400975.1 of Atrichornis clamosus. NCBI lineage: Eukaryota > Metazoa > Chordata > Aves > Passeriformes > Menuridae > Atrichornis > Atrichornis clamosus. The sequence continues at coordinate 96,803 of WBMZ01002173.1, read as the reverse complement.
TTGGGATTCTCTTGTTAAAAATGTGATGCCTGGAAGCTAAAAATGCCATGTCTGGAAGTGCGTGATATGCACACTTAGGTTCTGGTAATTTTAATGGTGTGCTGTCATGTTTTAGTGTAGACTGGCATTTTTCCTCTCTAATTTTATGGCAGGGTTATGCTCACATACTTCTAATTGTCAGCACCAGGGACACTTTTCCTAACTGCATATCTTAGAAATACACTTTTTCAACATTTTTTTGGTTTGAGTTAGTCTTGAAATGCATCGAGTGTTATCAGTATTCTCTAAAATAGACTCAAACCTCTTATAAATTCTTAAGAAATTTTCATGTGAATAAAATATCATCTATAAGAGCTCTAGTAGATAGCTACTTCAGCCTGAAAGGGAGGAGAAACACTCTTGAAGAATACTATCATTGGTTTATTCCTTTGATGTTTCAAAGGTAAATCTCTTACAGTAGCTACCATCTCCCTGTGCAGCCTTGAATATTCGTTCAAAAAAATTGTTACTTTCATGTCAGTTTTGTTTCAAATGAGTTGGTACTACTTCTAGTCTTCGAAGCTTCATAAATGATGAAGGACTTGGTCTATCAAACCCCTGAAAGATGAGCCTCTGCAAATACCTGCTGCAGGTACTGTGCAGTTGGTGTTCAGTTGTGCCTCCTGTGGCATCTGAATCCCATGTCTTTTAGTTACTTGTCGTACAGTTTTCTCTTTCCTTTGTGTCCTATTCTGTAAATCAGTTTTGAGTTGTAAGTAGTAATTTTTGCTGAATTTGTGTCCACGTTTGAGTATGGCCAATTTACTGGTGCTGGAGGACTGTACATAGATGTACTATGAAATACTGGTTCAACCTGTGGTAAGAGGTATTGCATTTTTTCCTGTTAAATGTTTGTACCACAAGTGACTATTTCAAGGATGCTGTGGTGCTGCCAGAATTGACATGGACTAATGAGCAGTTTATGGCAGCTCAGTATGCCCTTTACCTTTTGAAAACTGTTTGGTGTCTTGGGAAAAATCACATTATAATTCTCCTAAATAATCAGTAAGGGAATTGCTTCTTCATCTTTTCAAGTGTAGCATTGGAATTTACAGCAAGAAGCAATGTAATCTTAAAATAATGTCTTACAACATGCTGTGTATTATTTTTGAAACATACTTTTCAGACCTACGGAATATTTGATGTCAAGAAAATGAGGGCTTGACACTTCTTTGCTGCTTAAGCAAGTGTCCAAGGATTGAAAGGGCACAGAGGTTGAACTACTGTCTTTCATGAGCATTAAATTACTTTGTTTAATATATCTATATGCTACTGCTGGAGGCAGGATACTGAAATAGACTCGAGTGCTTTGTTCAGTCGACATTTCTCTACATTTCCCACTTTATGCTATTTTTCTCAGTGCCTCTCTGATCTGTAATACCTGAACTATTTTAGGACTAGGTCTGTCAAGAGCATGCTATCAATTTTTTCCAGGTGGCCATGGCTTTTTGATACCAACAGATGTTCATTAGAAGCCAAGATGAAACTATTGAAGTCATTTTCTCATGTAATGTGATACAAAGCTTGCATGCAGTCCTCCTGTGCTGAAAGACTGCTGCAATTAGTTTTCCCCATCAGTCTCTGAACCACCAAACCACAAGTACTTAACAAAAGTGGATAGAAGCCAGGCATGGACATGAACTGAAAAAAACCAAACCACTAATGCATTAGTTCTTGTGCCTCAGTTACCAAGGGAAAAGGGATTTTTTGGGGCATCTTAGTAAACTTCTGTGTTGGGAAATGCACCCAGCTTCTCTCTCAGATTGGCAGCATTTGTTAACATCTTTCCTGCTCTGAAGTGTAACACAGTAGCTGTCTGCTCAGTCAGTGTTTAACCCTGCATGGAAAATGTTTTCTTGTCACTTTCAGGAGTGCTAAAAACAAACTGAAGGAGCTTTTAGTAAATGAGCAAACACATTCTGTGTGGTTTGAAATGCTTTATTTAACTTCTCTAGGCCTTTTGTTTAACATGGAAACGTTTGTGTCTTTACCCACTTAAACAACTCTTAGAGGAAGTAAAAAGTGCACTGGAAAATGGGAGATGTGTCCTTACAGTTTGTGTTGGATATTCAAATACAGATTCAGTCCCCAAGGTGATCCAGCTGTAGCACTTCGTGCATTTCGCCATAACATTAAGTGAATGTTTTGGGCAGTAGTTTCTTGTGACTAACGTTTTGAAGTGCACTTGTATGGACAAGTCATCCATGTTAATGCCCCTGAAATACTGTTTTGGAGGTTGTTTTCTCAGGAAAGGGTCTCGTGATTCTTCTTGCTGTCTCTGTACGCAGTATCAGTCTTCTGTCTGAGATCAGCAGTTCTGTGATCACAGTTGCATGCACCACTGTGGTGGCAAGGCCAGATTAAGTAGTTTTTGTGTGCTGTTAATTGCACCTGCCTGCCTTATTTTACCCTCATGAGCAGTGACTTGTACCAGTTAGTGTGTCTCATGTCTGTGCTTGCTGTGGTAGGTTGGTGATGAGACTGGGAGATGGCTAGGAAATGTTGAGTGACGTGAAGTTGAGAAGGCAAATTAATCATGTAGCCTTCTATTTGAAACATGAAATTATTGTTAGTGTCTCTGTCAGCTTTGTCTAAGAGATGTCTTTGGCTGAATAACTATTCTAGTTTTCCTTCCTGCAACAAGGAGCAATTTAATTCTGGAAAATGCAGAACTAAATTATGTAAATTAACTAGGAGAATCCTAATTACCCTGTTGCATGTTGCTGGGGAAGGAATGGTTGCTTAAAGTTAATTGTAGGAACTGTGACCTGTGAGGGTAAAAGTAGTAGATTTTAATCATGGTTTTTTATTGCAACTACTTTTGGAAATAACTACAACAACTGTTAGGTAAAACAAATGGTGTTAAAAGGTGCTTCTTGTTTCAGTGCCCTTGCTGCCAGTTCCCGCCCAGCCAAGACCTGCTGTAGGACCCCAGAGATTTCCTGTGAGTAGCAGCTGTTTCTTCTTCTCTGATATGGATAAGCATACATTTGCAAGGAAATATTAATATAGCAAATAAAAGCTGTTCTAGTGAAATATAATTTTAAGGATTTGTAAATATTGACAATACACTCTGCAGTTGAAAATGTTTGTTAAAAGCTTAAGGTCAATGGATTTTTGAGAGTAGAATTAATTCTGTTTAACTGTAAAATTGTTGAACCAGCCTCTCCAGTGGGAGAGGCATGAATGCATCTTGTCTTAAGGAATATGGGCTTCATTTTATTGCTTGACTCCTGTATAAATAGAATCCTTATTTTATTTGATATAATAAAAGGCTATTTGAAATAATCCTTAATCTTAAAAAGCAGTAATATATATTTATTGTAAAATGCAGCAATCATTTTTATCATTACTAAAGGCATTTCAGAGCCCTCATGATTTTATATAAAAAATGGAACTGGCATTGCATAAACCTTGGTTTCTTTTATGTTCCTAACTTTGAGAACAAACAAGACACGTAGCTGCTTCACTGGGCTAATTTCACTTCATAATTTTTTTTGACTCTGTGAATGGAAAGAGTGCATGCTTCTAGAACTTCTCTCATCATTTCACAGTTTTGTTATCCTAAATTTCCGGTTGAAATGGTTTGCAGAGTGTTGAAATAAGCAAAAGAAAATCTAGGTTACAATATTGCCTTAAGTAATTTTGAATAAAGACCTGAATATTATGCTTCCCAAATATATAAAACACACAGAAAATATCCTCTTGTTATGTGTGCAGTGTTGAAGGAGGAAAAGAGGTGTCTGAACATCTGTGTGGTATCACCCAGTAAATTACTGGCATAGAGATCAGATGTGTTGGAAAGAAGCAGATTTCAGAAACCTGCTGTGGCTTTTGATTGCCCGGTGCAGAGCTGGTTGTTTTTAATGCAGAGTATTTTTCATACAGGACATGTAGCTGAGGAATTGTGATGTCTGTATTTTGTAGAAAAACAGTCTTTACATTGCCGCATTTCTTCTGTGAAGTCTTAAAAGTTTAAGCAGTAAACCTACAGTTTCATTAAGTAAATTCATGTTATATTTTATCTTTGAGAAAATATTTTTGAACTGGTTTTTTTGCTAAGAATATTGTGGTTTTCAGAGGAAATAGTTTTCTTCAATAGCCTTTAGTATTATGTACCTTATTTACATTTAAAAAGTAATTTTAACTGTTATTTTTTATGAAAACAAGTGTCTTGCATTTGTTTTTCTTTGACACTAGGTTGATTTGCCAATAAACACAATTTGGGATGGAAAATAAATGGGAGGATAAGGAATATCTGTAAAGGCATTGTAATTGGCATTTTTGAAGTGTGTTTACATCAATGTAGAAAAATTGGAAATTAATTTTTTTTCAAAATTGACTGTGAAATTAGATTTTAATTCTTTGGTTTTGCAAGTTGAGAAGTACTGCAAACCCAGCTCATCTATTTGCAACAGTTTTTAAAAGGGAATAAATTAAACGGAACATTTTTTGGCAGGACTCTTGCTCCTTCAGCCTGCAGGAAAAACCTGACTGCTGGCTGCCTTTTTATTTATATAAGCAGTGCACTAGAAAAGAGTCAGAGTAATTAAATTTTTGTAAGGAGGAGGAGGGCTGACTTAACTGAGAGGATCTGGCACTGTCATTTGGTTGCCCCAACTGGTTTGGTTTTTTCCTACTTGCTCGTAATGCTGCATGACCTCGAGAAGTTGCTTCATCTTTCCATGGCTCACTGAGTTATCAAGTGGGTATAACGTGGACTTCCCTTATAAAGTACTTTATAAATTTTGCATAGGTTATCAGTCATATTAGGATTAGGAATTAAGTGTCACTGTGTACATATCTCATGTTTGTTTTATTAAATGTAGTATGTTAGCTCTTGATCTGAAGACAAATTTACTTTCTGACTAACGTTTTATCTTGCAGAACTACCTTTTTTGCTGTTACATGTCAGATGCTTTTGTGCCATTGTAATTCACTTGTTTATGTATAAATGTTGACTTAAAGCAGTGCAGCAATGGTTAGACAATTTTGACAAGCCATTTGAAAAAGATCAAAGACTTGTTCCAGACTATAAGTTCATTCATCCTTTTCTTCGTTGTATAAAGAATCTCTGGATATGTAATAATTTGAATTTGCTCTTGTTTTTAGGATTACATAATCAAAGGATAATAGTTAACTGATTTTTCTGATTGCTTTGTTTCAAAAAAATGGTGGAGTTAGAATTAAATATTTGCAGTCTGCTTTTCCCATGAACTTTGAACTGGATGGTTTCTTTTGATTGAATGTGTCAGAGGTGGAAACATAAAAAGTAATGAAATTCTTGCAAAAAAGAGACTAGAAGTGTCTAATGCTATAACAGAAGGAAAAATTTGTCTCTGAGTTCCTGTCTTATTTAGGAGAGAAACCACAGAGAGCCTATGTGTGTTCCAAACATGGGAAGAACTTCAATCAGAGCTAATCAATTGCCAGTCATAAATCTATTGGAAACCAGGTGTTGCTAATTTAGGGCTGATGAAATGACTTGTAACCATGTAATGGTTAATTCTTACAACCTTCTGCAGAAGGATGTAATTGAAGGGTTGAACAAAGTTGTAATGAGCATGTTAGCATATGGTGTGAATCCTAAATTATAGGAAATAATGTAGTGCCACGTCAGGGTAGTGTTGATCAGGATTGAACCTTCTTAGAGTGGGGACTGATTAAATTCCCTTAACCTTGAATCTCAATATTTCATGGTAGAGCTCATTGTTCAATTACTTCTTTCTTGAAACTTAACTCCCGAAATGTTTAGGGAGGAAGTACTGGAAAAGACGCAAGGGAATGAATCTGTGTTCCCTACTTAGAGTTATTTTAACATTTACAGTAATCTTGAATCAAACAATGAAGTTGTCTTATCTCTTACTCTGTAAGCATTTGAGGCGACTCAGTGTGAATGATGTTTGAGAGCTGTATGCAGCTGATAAGCACTGAATGAATGGTGGATCTGAGGTGTGTCACAGCTGAGAAATGTGGTGAACTTGTGGTATCTGGGAGTTAAGGATGTGAATTCTCCTTGTCTGAATTGCACAGTGCTCGTGGCTGTAGTTCGTGGTAGTCCAGTGTTCAAGAGTAGTGTGAATTAACCTGGACAAGTGCCATCTGCATGTTTCCTTTGAACTGTTTAAAGAATAGACTAAACTAACCTCTATGGCAAAGTCCCCCTGAAGGCCTTGCTTTAAAGTGGTTGAGAGGCCTCTTCCCGAGTTCATGTCTCAGTGTCACAGTTGGTATTTCACAAAGAACAGTCTACTTTGGGGACTGATCCATTTCAAGGAAGGTCATAGAAGACTTCATTCACAGAGTGGTCGTATGGGTCTTCTGAACTTTTTGTGTGTTTCCTGACCAGTTGAGTAATTCTTATGGATGCCCCAGGGCAGGGACAGAGCCAGAGGGTTTTTTGTTACACAGGAGGGAACATTGTGGTTCGTGTTCTCCATCTGGTGTTATCTGGGCTAATTTCTCTTTCAATTCCTATGTTCTGTGAAGAAAGATGGGGTAAAACAAGGGAAGAATAAATTAAATAGAAAATGGAAGAGGTATTTCTAAGCACTATGTGAAGACTGCTGACTGACTATTACAGAGGCGAGGTTATTACTGAGTATGTAGCTGGGAGCTCAGGTGATGGTCCAGATCTTTTCATCCCTTATGTGAGTTCACCAGCACATTCTGTGTCTCAAATACTTCAGTGTTTGCCTGAAGAAAATTGATAGAGGCTTTTGGCTTCAGACATGATTTATTTAACTTAATGAGTACTGAAGTAATAATACTGTGTGGCACGTGTGTGCAATTTTTTTGCAGACATATAAAAGTGAAAGAAATGTTGTCATGCTCACTTTGGGATAGAAAATGGCAGAAGGAAGGTATCAGCATTCTTCATTTAGAAATTGTGAGGTATCTCTAGCATCCAAATTTGGAGTTGGAGCATGGGGCATTTGGAGAGGGAAGGAAGCTGGGGAGAACCTGCCTCACTCTGCTCACGGTGAAGAGAGAAATTGCTTAGGTGTGAGGCTACTCCCCCTCTGTCTATGACCTGGATCCTCCTCTGAAACTGCTGCAGAGAGAGCAGAGCTAGTTAATGCAGCTGTATGCCTTTTGCTGGGAAATCTTTGAGGAAGTTGGAATAAATTCTGGTTTAGCTGTTGTCCCTAAGCTGTCACCCTGGGTGTGGTGTGAGCCAGGCAGGTGTCCATCCCACGGACACATTTTACTGACTTTGGTGAACTTGAGTTTTAGAGCTGAAGTGGCACAAAGCACAAGATGAAGTGGCACTAGTATCTACCTAATTTGTGTCAGGAAGGCTTTGCTATTTTCTAAAGCACAAAGCTTTTCTCTTTTGATAGGCTTGGTTTTGATTCGTTTTTTCACCATTTCTGGAAACGCTATTTGGATGAATTCTGAGCTTTCAAGTGTTGTTTGTGTTACAGACACTGTTTTGTAAACACTTCTATATGATTTAGTCTGTTAAAGATTTTTAAACAATGACCAGTTATTGCTCAAAACAGAGGTTGCCCTTCATGACCACTTGCTTGAAAGATTTCTTTTCAAAAAGCAATGTATTAGTGCTATACAAATTAATTATCAAAGGTATATTAGAATAGAGCTTACTTCTGTTTTTTCCCAGGTTGTCTTTGAACTGACATGGATCAGCCCACACCACCACTTTAGCAAATCCAGGTTGATTTAATGGTTTGATAATGGGCCTGGGTCTGTGGCTGCACCATCTCTTGCAGGATGTAGAGGCAGAAATTTGTGGTGCTTTTGGAAACAAAACTCCTTACAATAATGTTTGCTGTGTGTCCTGGGAAAGGCAAATAGGGAGTAATTTTTTTCCCCCATTGTTTCAAATTCAATCATGAGTGGCTACTCGTGAGTAAGGGGTTTTTAGCAACTGTTATCAAGGTAGGCCCATATTCTGCATCACGGTAAGGACAAATTATAAACAGTCCTGCCTCTGGGCACAATCAGTCATTTTAAACTGATATTTAGTAACTCATAGATGTTTGCAACAGTACATACCTGGGAGACAAACTGTTATCGGAAGTCAAAAGCCACTTGTGAAAATCATTCTCTTCCTTCCTCACAATTATTCTGCTTTAGCTATGGCTTCACTATAATGAGTAACAGTAAATGAAATTTTCACTCTATCGCTGTGCAGCAGTGGCAGATCACAGGTAGTGTAGAAAGCATTTTGTTTTCATTTAACAGGATACATGGCATCAGGTGCTGTTGATTGACATTTCTTGGATACTGCTTTACACAGCATTTCATGCAAATCATGTTTGAATGAGAATGCTGCATCAAATTACATTTCTTTCAGATTATAACCCTTGCAGATGTGAGACAGAGCTTGTTCAGCAGCTAGCAAAAAGCTTTGGTTTTTAACAGGTACTGTTTTCACAACTTGACTGCAAAGCCCTATAATTATAGCACTTAAGATAGTGAAGGAATGATGGGCACTTTCTCTTATCAGATCTATAAGTGGTAGCAAGCAAATGCAGCATGAGATCCCTCCAGCTGTCAAGTATTGTCAGGCTGCCATAGAGGGAATGCAGTTTAAAATGCAGGTGACATAATACCCAACATCCTCCATTTGCTAGTGGGCTTCTGATTAATCACGATTACCATACATTATCATACCATCAAATTTAATCATATCAATGAATTCCCATCTGCAGGAGGAGCAGCAGCAGCTAAACATGATGGTAACAGCTATTAAATAAGAGAGAAATAGCTGATTTCTAAATGCAGTAACCCTTTAACTTGTCATGCTGGCTCCAGTGTACTCGTGCTGTGTAGATAGTAAAACGGAGCAGAAAACTTGGGCGTTTATATTTTATAGTTGTTGTATCTTTCTGTTGAGTGATTGCTATTTAGTGCAGCCAAGGAAAACCAGAGTTGTAGGGGTTTTTTTCCTCTGTTAATGATTTTCTAGATTTTCTTCAGTCTCAGCTCTAGTACCTGCTAAACGCAGAATCACAGAAGGGCTGAGCTTAACAGGGACCTCTGGAGGTCACCTGCTCCATTCCTGTGCTCAAGCAGGGCCTCCTGGAGCCAGTTGCCCAGGACTGTGTCTGGATGGCTTTTGAGTATCTCCAAGGATGGCGCAAGTGCTCAGGCACCCTCACAGTAAAAAAGTTCCTATTTATATAGATACATACATTGTTTTTTGTCTATATGTATGAATGAAATTTGAACATTTTAGAACATTGTAAGCAAAGCACAAATTTTTGTCAAGGCAAAGAAGGAAAAGTATTATACAATAGCTATTTTGCCATTAATTAAGCACTGTTAAAGAGACAATTTGCAGAAATCAAGACTTGTAGAGAAATCCAATTAAAATATACAGTTGGTTTCTGAATATGAGGCAGTAAGAGTAATGTAGAGCTTAAACGCTGAATAGAGAGCTAAAATGTATCTATTATAATACTTAAACACTGAATGGAGAACTAAAATGTATCTGTTGTAATACTAGAGAGTCTTAGATGATAGTACGGTTATCTTATGCTATTTCACTGAGATGAGAAAATGTCTTTTTAAAAGATAATTCAGTATATTTGTGTTACCGCAATACTAAGTAAAGGAAATCTATAAACTGGTATTTACGTACCTTCTGCACCTTCAGTTCTTGCTAATTCTTTAGAATGTGAAAGGGAAAAAGCTTCATTTATTATAAAACAGTAAGTCACTACTGTTTACAATAAAATAAGGTAATTTAGAGGGGTATTATGAGTTGACTGTAGGATACCCAAAAGGGAAAAAATGTTCAGGCCTTCTGACACAACCATGTGAGCAGCTGCAGGCACATTAGGAACTCTGAATACATAAAGTTCTCACATCAATGTGTTTGTAAGGTCAACATGTAGAACACCTCAAAAGTTACTTCCTTACAGAATTAAAAATAGGGAATCAGGTAACTTGACTACTAAATAATCAGTTCTCAAATGTCCTTTTCTAATACAGATGGAAGCCTAGGTTAGCAGCAGTTCTAATTTTTGTCTTCCATGAAGCTGGCTGCTTCTTGACTTTTTTTTTAGCAACCTGAGCATTATTTGGTGAAAGGAGAAACATCATCCCCAAGTCACATTAAGGTTCTCAGATTGTTTTTAAATTAACTGTAACTGTACCTTCAAGTGTGGAGTGTGATGTAGAAATCTTGAATTTGATATTCATAATCCAGTTTAGTTGTAGCCTCAGAGTTGTTTCTGATTGTCAGTGACTTGCAGGCCACCAAGATACACGAGGTTAATAATCACTGTTTATATTTCCATGGAGTCTCTGTGAAGTCCGAGGGAAAGGTATGAATTTTGTTAGATCTTACCCCATTAGTTCTGAGAGCACAGGGAGTCCAGTGTTTTTGAGTCCCTAATTTTTTACACATCCATAAAGCTGTTAGCTTTCAGCACAAAAAATACTCAGAAGGATTTTACTGCCTTTAAATAAATTATTATGAAATCCTCTTCTTTCAAGGGAGAGTTCATTGTTTTAAATGACACTAATGTCCCTTAAACTCTTTCTCCAATTTCTGTTTGTATTGCACTTAAAAAGAGGGCACCAAACAAAAATGGTCATGCACTCTACCCCACTCCTGAAGAGTATTGCAAACTGAATCTTCCAGATGAATTAGTTTAAGAATTTACTGTTCAAGAAATTATGTATGTTTAAGGTCTGAGCTGTTTGGGTTTGCTCTTCCTTCAGGCAGTGTAGGCTGCAACACCTTGTCTGTCACACTGTTTCTTACTGTGGCCTGTCTCTACTTGCTGGAGACACTCTTCCTTCATCCATACGAAATAAATGGATGAGAGTGTGGTTTTTCTCAGTTACCAATACAGTTTCTGTGTCTGTTTCACTGAGGACTGTTTTCTCAGAATGGTTCTTGAACGGGACCATTTGTCCTGCAGATCCTTCTAACACAGGTACCTCGATGTCTGTAGAGCAGGTGGAGGTTCAGGAAACCTCTCTGGGAAGCAGAAGTTCTCCTGTGAAGAACTGGTTGCTTGTGGGCCCTTCTGCTTTGTTGCCTCTCTTAGAAATGCACTGAAGTTGGGAGTAATTTTGTCTCCATTTGCAACAAGAATATGTTACTGTTGGATGTATTGCAGCGATGCCCTGAAACTTGCTGAAAAGGGATACTTCTAATACACTATGGTTCTAATTTTTACCTTTAGTCTCCAGATCCTGTCTCCTGTTAGAGATTGTCAGTATGGTGGGAATACCCTTCTCTGTATTGCCTGTGTTCCTTATTTTAGCTATTTGATCATGAATTTGCTTAAATAGCAGGGGGGTTCGATGCCTTTCTCTCCTTCCTTGTACTGGTTTTCCATGTTGGATTAATTCTATTTTGAGACCTTAAACAGTGAAATAGGGCATTGGTGATTTCTCTGTCAGATGACCTGAACTTCTGCCTAAACCTCCCAACACTTTATCTCCTGGAGTTCTGTAGTGTCAAAGAGGAGCTTCTCCAGCTTGTGTGGTACATCTTAATACGAAAAATTACTTCCAGCTCAGTTGAAAGTATCAACCCATTCTCTCTGAGTCTGCCTGTAATGCCAGGATTTGTGCAGTCCATGTACTTGAACCAGCACTTGGCTATCTCCATACATTTTCCCCTCAGAAAATACATTCCAGAAACTTTGGAAAGACTCACACATGTACAGCTGTTTTTTTGACTTTAATGGCCACTCTGAACATTAGTTTTTGTCCATGATTGCCATGAATTTTAGGCATGAATTTTTATATTAGGTGATCTTGTACTAAGTCCTTTGGGAAAACCATGGTGCTTGCTAGGTTTTAGTTCATCTTGATGGACTTACATGATTGTCATAGACAGAGTAACAATACTGAGTCATTTAAACTGTATTTAAAGAAATACCAAAATTAATTTTATAATAAAAAATTTCCATGAGTCATTCCATTTCTGTATGCTCTGCACACTGAAAGAAAGTACTGTGAAACTTGAAGAGCCATGTTTTGTGGAATACATAGCTACATATTTCTACTTGAAAATTTTTGAACCGTATCCAAGATAGATGAACCAGGGTTTCCTACACAAGAGGATGGAAAGCCAGCTCCTTGCACCAGAAGGTAGGCATTTTAGGAGAGCTTTTAAAAAATCTAGTAGCTGTTGAAATAAGAGGATTAACATCTTGTGACAGATGGCTATAGTTTTAATTGTCACAGGTTATAGTGGTCATTATTCTTTGCATTTAAACCATAGAAGAAGAATTAACTGAGTGGCCCTGCTTAACTGTCAATGGGGTTCTCCTAGCTCTTTGCATTTTAAGTGAGATTAATAAATGAAAACATGTTGTACAGGCAGGGTGTATTTTATTGAAAGATTCATGAAGTTTCAATGACATTGTTAAGGTATTTAATTAGTCTCATGAAAAAAAGTAGAGTGACCCTTTTAGAGAAGCTGATAAATCATATAATAGCTGTTAGATCCTCTTTATTCCTTGCTTTATAAGATTAACTTTGTGCTAAGCAATTTATGCTAAGTTTTCCCTTTTATTGGTAACCAAAGTTATCTGTGCTTCATGAATAGATTATTGGAGATAACATCATGTAATTAACAAGAGATGCAGAAAAGTAAAAGTACAATTTGTGTAAGAATTGTATGAGAGAAAATGTTAATTTCTTAACTAGGAAGGATATTTAAAGGGATAAAAGGAAGGCAAAATAGTGCAGTTCTTTGAAAGGATTAAAGTAACCTTATCTCGTGTTCTTCCGGAAGGTGGGATTGCCTAAGTGTGTGAAAGTCATGTTCAATGAGCTATTCACAACTCTAATGAATTGTAGACACAAAGTTGTATTGCCTTCTTTTTTGCCAAAAGTGATTGATAAGGTGTGAGTTATGCCTTAGCTATATTGAATTATTGAAATTAGTAAAAGGGGAAATTGTGCAACCTGCAGTCATTCAGAATTCTATAAAAATGTCAATCTGAGTGCAGTAAATTATGGTCTCTGTGGGAGGAAGAGTGGGTACATTTTTTTTCTCTGTAAACTTCACAAAATTAAAGATTTAAGACAAAAAAACCTGTCAGTAGGATTTCAGTGTGCTGTTATCTTCTCCTTTGAAGTACTTCTAAAAAGTCTGTGATTGTCCTCAGAAATCTACGCAGAATCCTCTTTCCAATGAGGAATTTCTTTTCCTTCTAGACATCTGTTCTTGTATTCTTACACAACACTTTTTTTTTTTTTTTTTTTTGAATTTTCAAACTAAAATGGAATGAGGATAAATTAAATTATGGAGTTCAGACTATTCCCTAAAAAGAGGAAAAAGTACCAACAGCACTCTGCTGGTTTTTTTCTCATATGGACATTAGGTAGCTCAGTCGTGGTAACCATTTCTGTATGAATGTGGAGCAACCTTGTGGGACCTCGCTGGGAAGACACATAAATCCTTTGTCCTTTCCCAGTGTCAGAGTTGGCCCCAGTGTAGGACTGACACGTGGAACCTTGTAGCTGTGGATGGTCGTACGAATTTGCAATTTTCTTTTGTTAGGTTGAAACCTGTTAACTTGAACATTGGTGTTCTGAACACTGAGTTGGGAGGTTTCCTAAAAGATTTAATAATGGGGAGGTAATAGTTAAAATGTGTTTTGTGGGGAGTCTTAGCTACTGCGTTTACTGAATACTTGGTTGTAATTTGAAACCGTCCAGATAGCAAAACCATGTAAAATGGGAGTAACTACTGTGCATATAAAGATTTATTATGCATCTGTGTTACAGTATGCTTATTTTATCAAAAATAGACCATTATGAAACCTGGCTTTTGCACCTGCTCTTCATTAATTTTTTGAAGTTAAATAGCTCTGTGTTGTCTTTTCTACCAAATACCAGAGGGCACTTAGGGGTTATTAGCAACAAATACTTGCTGAATGTAGAGTTTACCATTAATGGTAAAATAATCCACTCCTAAAATGATGGTTTACCTATTAAGCATTTAAAAAAAAAAAAGGAAAAAAACCCCCAAACAAACCCACCAAAACAAGAACAAGAAAAACTGAGCCCACCCTCAAAAGCTTTAAGTAATAGAGAAAATGTTATATTACTTTGTAATAGTTCTAGAGTAATTAGAATTTGGCATAAGTAAAAGTTGAAGTGGTAATACCTTTGTATTTCTACTAAATTGAAGAAAGAAAGTAATGGAATTTCAGAATTATAGACAAACACCTCATAACTTAGAAAAATGCCCATCATAGTTTAAATATTTCCTTTTTAAAAAGAAGTTCATTTGTGTCTGGAAGTTGTAGCTCTAGTTTAATGTTAGAGTTTTAGTTTCACATGTAGTGTGTGATATGAATCAATCACACAATTGAATTCCTCTTGAAATTATTCTGGAAGCTTTTTCAGAAGAAAAATCTCAGCAATATAAGATCTGAACATACAAGCTTCCCGCTCCCCTTGTTACTGTTGTTTAGGGCAGAATTTTTTATCTTTCGGGATAGTAGGAGGTCAGTCTTTCATGACTGAAAGAAGGGAGAAAATCATACTAATTCCTTTTTTTTTTTAAAGAAGCAAACATTGGTAATTCATTTTTCAGCAAATAACAAATGTCTTTGCAATTAATTTTGCATGATTGGCCTTTGGTTATCAGCCAAGAAATGTGTTCAGTCATAATTTAGGAGTTTTTCAAAATGTCATATACATAAAAGTAAAAATCTGCTCAGTGATCAAATAAGTAGGTATTTGTTAGTGATGCTCCGTTGTCTGTGTGTCTTACAGCTTTACTGGGGTGGGATTTTCTGTAGTTTTGCCATTTTTGAAACTTGCAGATTTCAAAACGCCCAACCCTGTGCATGAGCTAAGTGTTCTGTCAGAGAAGGGACGTGGGTTTGGCACTAATGGGTCCTGACAGCGAGCGACAACTCGTGTTTGTGGCAGGATATAAAAAGGATCTTCATGTTACTTTAAATACAAAATGGAGAAGGAGGGTTGGCTTTAGGACTGGAAAATATTTGTTATCTTTACTAACTTCTCAGCCTCAAAGTTTAACTGGAATCTTTCTTAAAAAGTGGAAAAAACCAGAGAATTCTTAACTGCTAGGGATGGAAAAAAAGAGAGGCCAGTAGGAAGAGTTCTAAACTTCAGATATTTCCTTCTCACTCTTTGTTGGACTGTTTTAGAGTTATTTTGACCCAAACTTGTGTTGTGGGATGAAATATACTACTCATAAAACTAGAGAAAAATTATTCTCAGTGTATCTTAGTGAGCATTTGTTGGGATTTTTTGACACCAGCTTTTGGACAACAGTTGGATACCTGTTATTTTGTCTTAAATGAGTGCAAGTGTTTCGAGGACAGTAAATGTTTGCTTCTTAAGCTGCACGGACCCCTTTGGTACTGAAAATCACAGGGAGCTTGAAATTCTTATTGCTTATATTTTTAACAGTAAAATGTCTTGCTGGTTATTGGTTTGTGTAATTTTTTTGTAAATAAACGATATCCTTTTTTTAAAAAGTGTGACCTTTCTTAGATCTGAAATGACCTTGTATTATTACTTAGTTCTAAAACTTACCCTAGAGCTTATTTAATAAAGATTTAAGGTTTCCTTATGATGGGAAATATAAAGCTGCTCTCAGAGTGTGTAATACTAACAGACTTCTGTGGCCTAAACCAAGATTTTGTGCTGGTTGTTGGCCTCATTTTGAATCCTTTTGGTTGAAATTTTCCAAATACTTTGATTCCGAGACTGAAACAGCGGAAAAATACTGTTATGCCCAAGTGAATTATTTAGAAATGTTTATTATTGCTCAGTTTTCAAGGAAGAAAATTGAGTTTGGCTGCACTGAGGATGTTTCAGTACATTAGCACTGTGTGAAATTCAACAGGACTTGCCATGCACGTGCAATTCAGGGCTGCCTTAGGAGTCGGTAGATCTGGACATAACAATGAGGGTGCAGGTTGGCAGGAGAGGGAAAGCTGGTACAAAGAAATATTTAAAATACAAATATCAGATATTTTCCAACCTGTACTCTCACATGGCTGCTGCTTCCCTGACAGGAAAAAGAGGGGAAATGGCCTGGAGTGAGTGTACAGGCAAGGAAGTTGGGGCTTTATCCATGCTGGGATTAGAAACCAGTGGGCAGAGTGAAAGACATGAGGATGAGAGAATGTATCTGAAGAGCAAGCAGGACCAGGAGAACAGTAAGGCCAGTTGGGCAAAGAATTAATATTGGGGAAGATGCTTGAGACCAGCTTACAAATGTGGTCACAGAAGCAGAGATGCCTGCTTATTTTGTAGCCTAAGCCTGTTACTGTTTAGCCCAGCACTAAAACTGAAGTTTGGCAGTGAGAGGAGAGTCTGATAAGGATCTGTTAGCTCAGCCAGGGCAGAATATATTGAGTTTGGAAGAAGCAGGTAGAAGAGACTATGATCACTGCAGTGCCATTTGGTGCTTGGAACCAAGCCCAGACAGATCATTGCTGCTGCCAGTTCTTCAGCTCGGGTAGCAGATACGTGACACTTAAGATTTATTAGCCCAGGTTTCAGTAAGTTTCCACGTAATTTGTTTTTCGCTGGCTATTTTACAAATGACTAAGATATGTGTAGGCATATGTTTAGGGAAAAATATGAAGAATTTGAGAGCTTCCAAGTCAAGCTCTCCAAAAATAAGAAGAAAGGTGGTCTGTCAAGACCGGGTTCTGCCCTGAGATGCGATATGCACACATGACTGTGCTGTAAATCAGATGCAAGATACAAACCATCTTGTGTGAAACTGCCCTGTTGAACTGGGTTCTCCCATGCTCCTGGTGTAGTGACCTTATGCATTATCCAGTGATCAACTAATCACTAAATAGCTAAATACAAGTTGGTTTGCTGAGTGCCTCCCTCAAGGACGTGCAGCATGTGGAAGGGCGAGGTATTCCCTGGAGTTGCTGTAAGAGCAATACTTTGAGTAACAGGCTTTTGTCATCAAGGCTTCTGAGATGAGGGGATGCATTTAACCTTAGTATGAAAGCACCTCTTGCAGCTCCTATGTGCAGTGATGCTAGAGGTGTGATTTGGGAGCAAGGGGTCAGGATCCTCAAGGTTTGTGTTCAGTTGCTCTTCTGGCAGACAGCCAGTGCTGTCCTGCTCAACACGAGGGAAGGGCAGTCCAGTTGAACATCCTTGTTCAGCTAAACCTGAAAGGTTTTTATCGACAAATAAATGTCACTTTTTCCATCCCAAATAGCTCCCTCTTCCTCCAACGGCTGTTGTTTGCATACAGCCTGTGAAATTCAAAGGCAGTAGTCAGTTCCAAGGTAGCAGGAATATCGTGTGTTGTAACTGTTCACTTGCAGAAGTGTAGCAGCTCCTCCTACAAACAGTGTGTATATTGTGAAGACTGTCATGCTTGAGTGTAATATAATGTCTTTTCACTAAATGAAATACCCACAGGAGACTGGCTGACTGGAAGCACTGGCAAGAGGATATAGACCCTTTAATCTCTAGGAATGATAACGTATTTACAGTTGATGGCTGTATAATGACATAAAATAAGTAGTCACAGTCTTGCTCCCAAAGAAGAGGTCTTAGTATCTCACATATCCCTATTTAGGTGTTTTCAGGGAGGCCACTGATTTAATAATGGATCTGATCCTCAGTGCCTCTCATCTGCTTCCTTGGGCCTTGCCAATCCCAGGTGTATTGTGCTGGTAGAAGGCTGTAAAGCAGCTTTGTCTTGTGCTGCTTTGATAGTGAGTCGACTCCAGTTTCCAGGGGAAATACCCATTTTTGCTGTGTAAGAGGTTCTTTTCCTAAAACTCCAGTCTTTGTGCAATACAAATAGGAGGGTAGGATGAGACTGCATACTCTTGGTGAGGGCAGCTCAATAGATAAAAGATCTATACTGCATCTTAGTTGTTTGGCCCTTTCCTGACCATACTTCAATCTAGGAGGGTGTTTTTGGTCTGAAATATGTTTTGAAAAGCTTGTCTTCAGCAATGACAAGTTTTAAGCTTCAGGGTGAGCATCACATATAGACAGAACAGATCCCACCACTGATTTCAGAATCCTTATGAAGAGGAAAACAAGGATGTTCATAGATTATTTTCATTACTTGATGTACTCACATAATAAGGAACTGCTTGAGAATATGATTTATGTGAAGCAGAGCTTATTCTGTATATTAGAGGTTGCCAATGTGTTTTGTCAACCTTTAATGTAAAAGAAAAAATTATTACTCAATTAAATGTGTCTTCTGCAAAGTTCTGCTTTTGTATTAGCATCCTGCTTTCTGCAATATGCAGAGGCTCACTTTACATTAAAAGAAAAAATCCATTGCCTTACTGGAGGAAAGAAAATTTTGTACTCTTTCTTATAATGCTTCAGATGTTAAACTGTGAATAGACTGAAATGCTACTCTCCTCTTAATTCTCTTAGAAAGATGATTTCTTTAATTTTCTGGATGCTATAAATTGTCCTTCCCTCCCCCCTTTTTTTAAGTAAATCTGCTCACTTCTGTAGCTTACATTGTGCTAATAGATGATGAAGAATAGTACGGTTTAAGAAGATAAATGTCAAGAATGTCTTCTAAAGTAGACATTCAGATTTTTTTGGCTTAATGGGAAAGAAGGTCAATAATTGCATGGATTTCAATAAGCTTGAGAAGAAATGGCATTCCTGTGGTGCTAGTGATTATTAAAACATTGTGAATTCATTTCAAGATACTGTACTTGGGTTTAATGTATCTTCCATTGTGAAGGAATGACTCAGTAAGGGCTGTCAATTTGTACAGGTGAGAGGAGATAAATCATAAAGCAATTGTATTTTTAAGAGAAAAAAGTTATAGCAGATAATACATAAATTTCTGTATGGTAGCCTTAATTTTAATTCTGCCTTATTAAATAGGGCCCTCCAGACTTCCAGCAGCATACGCCTGGACCAGTTCCTACCAACTTCTCCCAAGCCCCGAGGCTGCCAATCCAGGACCAGTGGAGAGGGCCACCACCACCACCTCCACCACTCCCTCCTCCACCTCCTCAGGATAGAGATCCTTTCTTCATAGCAGGTAAGCATTTTAATTCCCATTAACAAATAAAACTCACCTTTTGTAAAGTGACTCTGCAGTGTGAGTCTATATCCCATAACATGAAGTGGTCAGAAGAACCTGAAAGCTGGGAGATCCCATTTGATGTAGCCAGGCTGGTACGTGCCAAAAATTCTGGTCATCGGGTATTTTTTTTTAATGTGGATTTTTACCTTTTTTTTTTATGTTCTCACCTGTAACTGTCATGAATCTGGATATTTATGCAGATACAAAATAAAATTAGTACCTAAGTGATTGTTGCAATAAAGGTGTTGCACTTCGTTGTATTTTGGATAATGAGTACTCTCCATACTCTTGGGTTTCTACTAGTAACTCTTTAAACCACCTGGGCTGTGTGTGTGGTGTAAGAACTTGCTAAGGTGAGCTAAATGATACAGCCTAGCAAACAAAATAGATACTGAGTGCATGTTTATGTTTGTACCATATATATGTAATGTGTATATATCGTATGTTACAGACATTTTACACATGTGCAGTATGTTAAAATGTGCTAAATACCTGGTCAGCAAATGGTGTCAGTGTTCTGTGAGTTCTTCTGTGGTTTAAACTATAATCGCTGGAATCCTTCATTGATTTTATTAAAGTAGAATTTCCAAAAGATACTGCTGATTCCAGCAAAGTACCAGTGGTGCTGGTCTTTCAAGGATCGATTCCTTTTATACACAAATGGCAGAAGCAAGAGAAACATAACCTTGAGAGTAGCTCTGAAATTTAAAACATCCCATACATTCTGCAAATTTCAGGTTCCTTTCCAAAACAAAATAGAGTTTTACGTTTCCAAAATATGTTTGTGTCCCGCGGAGGTTGTCATTTAATCAATTCTCTGATTCCCACAGATCCAAGGTTCCCAGGTCACCCCTTGTTTGAGCAGCGGAGCCCCCCCCCCCCGCCACCTCCCCCGCTTCTTAACAGCGCCCACCCGGTTCCGACGCAGAGCCCGATGCCGTTCAGCCAGCCCGGGCCCGCCTTTAACCAGCAGGGGCAGCAGCCGGTGTATCCCAGGGAGCGCCCGGTGCGGCCCAACATGCAGCCTCAAGGCCCGGTGGGGATCCTCCACTTCAACCAGCCGGGCTCTGCCACCCCGCGGCCCTTCATCCCTCCGCGGCAGCAGTTCCTGCAGGCTCCGGGACAGCCCTTCCTCTCCCCGCACACGCAGCCCGCCATGCAGGTACGGGGCGGCCGCGCGTGCTGAGAGGAGTAGCGTAACCAAAGCCGAGTGGGATGGCAGGTAGGACGTGGATGGCCCTGTAACGCTGGTAGTGCTGTGCCTGGAAAGCGGTGGATGTCCTCCCCGGCGCCGCATCCCGGTGCCCAGCGCGTATCCCGGTCCGCAGCCCGGGGCCCGGCCCGGAGGTGGCGGCAGCGCGGGGCGGCAGCGCCCTCTGCCGGCAGCGGCCTCCGCCCGGAGCGCGGCCTCCGCCGGGGCCGCGGGGCTGCGGCGCCGCTGGGAGCGGGACAGCGCTTTGGGATGTGCAGAGGGCCCCGTTTAAACGTCATGAGAAAACGGTGTACGGGGCAGGAACCCTTGAATTTCTCTGTTTTCGCTTCAGCTGTTACCTTACACAGGTTTAAGTGCAGAACGACCTGGCACTGCTTCTGTTAGTCTTTTTCTCATTATTAGTTTGGTTTAACCTAGTTCATAGCTGCTTACAGTTTTAAGGACTTGGGAGGTTGGAGCTATTTTTCAAGAGTTTATCATTTTGAAACTAAAATAATTTTTTCTTCGTGTGAAGGGACCCATGCATCCTCCATTACAGCCTCAGCCACAACCTCAGCCTCAGCAGCACCACCACCAGCAGCAACAGCAGCACCATCACCAGCAGCAGCAACAGCAGCACCATCACCATCTCCAGGGGCCTCCACAGCCCTTGATGCCCATGAACCAGCCACAGTTCAGGCCTCACATGCAAGCCACACAGCAGCAGCCAAATAACAACAGGATGCAGTGTCAGCCACGACAGGGTCCAATGAAGCCAAGGCATGTAAGTACCACATCCAACAGAGCTGCCTTGCAGAGTCCTGCATGAGTAGCAGGCATGTGAGCAAAGGTTTCAAAACTCACCAGTGTGGTTTTTCAGTTGTATTTATTCCCTTCGTGCTCTTTCCCCTTCTTTCACAATTTCTTGCTCATTTTCTGCCACGATCATTTTATAATCTACATTGAAAAATACCACGTGTATCTTTCCCTTTTTCTTTTCTCCTGGTGTCTTCACTGTTCTTTTTGATTTGGGTCCAATAGGAGATGTTACTGTTGTCCAGGAACTAGCAGTAAAGGGTTTTTGAAGTATAGATTTGCTTAATAAGACTTTACAACTGCTGGTAGCCTGTGATTATGTGGGAGCCCAGTTCGCTGATACTTTGTTTGGAGGCCTCTCTTGTACCACTGTTAATCAGTTTTCTGGTTCAGAGAGTGGCATTCATGTCTTGTGAGTTTGCTCCCACGCAGTGCATTCTGCTGCTTGGTGGGTTGGGATAGCACACCAGTCTGTAACAGTGTTCAAGACAATGTGACTGAAGTTCAGAATAATTGCTTTGATTAGGAAGGTAAATCACACAGTGAAGCCAATTGCTAAGAATGGTGTTAAACATTAGCTTTTAATTAGGAAAAAAGCATATTAAAATGTCTTAATTTCTGTAATTTTTTTCTGACATTAAAAATATTGTGCCTCTTCAAAAGGGTTGTCTTCCCAAACTTAACTAAATCAGGAAGATATGAAACTGAAGACACTTTAGCCTGCTTTGTAGTGGAAGTGTGCAGTTTTTTCGCTTTGTGCCTTTCAGAGTGCCCCATCGCAGAACATTGTGAAGCGTTCGAATCAGCAGCTGCAGTCGAGTGCCCCCAGGAACAGTAACCTGCGCGAGTTGCCCATAGCACCATCCCACGCCATGGAAATGAGCAACAACAGGCGAACCTCCGCCCCAGCTGCTCAGGTCAAACCCATTACCAGCACTGTGTCCGCCACCAAGTCTGTCACTGGTGGTGGGAACTCCCAGGGAAGGCCTGAGATGAAAGCGAAAGCAATCACACCAGTGGGCCAAGCAAAGTCAGAAGGAAAATCTGAACCGGAGGTAGGGGACTTTTGTTTGTTCTTCTTAAATGAAAGACCAGAAACCAAACAAGAAGAAACAAAGCTTTCACCTTTTAAAAGCTTTTCTAGGCTGATTTATGAACTGAAAGCACACTTAATGTATTATTCACCAAATATTTTTTGGTGCCACTAGAGGCCTCCCTTCTGAATTGTGCTTTTCTCTTCTAATGCAATACCAGAAACAGTCTCCACTGACAAAAAAAGGAAGGTTGGCAAGGCGGTGGTGAATCTGTTATGCAGGAGGAGTCATCATTTCTACTGTGAAAAGGCAGAATTTGACTAAAGGTCATCAGTGATATAAGCCTCTGAAACAGTAATTTTGCCCATTTTAATCTTACAGAATTATGATTTTTTTTTTCAGGTAATAATATTGTTTTAAGTCAGAAAGCCTCTTTTATTTTTTATGATGGTGCATGGCTCAAAAGAAAAGAAAAAGGCTATTTGGAGATCTGCCTTCCTCATGCTGTTTTTCCTTTAGGCTGTTCAGTTTTACTAGGGCCTTGAACATTCATGCAGGAGATGGTAGCTGTGCTGTCCATGGAGCTTCTTGCTCTTGAGGAAGAAAATCTCTCTTTCATGCAACCTTTTCATATGAGGGGAAGATAGGAGATGCTTTTAAGTTTTCCATTTTGGAGAAAATGATGCTGTTTGTTCTGCTAGTACTCTGCACAGTTGTAAAAATGAGATGCCAGTGTTTTCAGCCCCATTCGATTGTGTAGTGTGAACAGCTGACCAGTTCCCTGCACAGATCTCCTGGAATCCAGAGAAGCCTCTGTGAGCTCTGTTAGTTTGAGAGAGCAGGTAGGATTGGACTGATAGTGCTCCTAATCCTGAGCATGATGGCTAAAGGCACCCTGTATACTTTGCCAGGCTATTCTGTAAAGAACTGTAAATCTTTATAGTTACAGTTCACCATGAATCTTGTCTCAAGGATCAGGTTTTCTTCAACAACTGTTGAAAGCTTTCATTGTGATAATGCTGTCTTCATTTTAAGCTGCTCATGATTAGCTTTTCATCTTGTTCTTGAATTAGGGATGGTCATAACTAATTTTCACAAATGAGGCACAAAAGAAACCCAAAGCTATCAGTGTTTGACCTCCTGTGCACTTTTCAGTGGAAATAAAAAAGATAATCCTTTTTTTTTACGCTTTTAATTTTCACCTTTTTTGGAAAAAGTACTGAGTAATCTCGCTCCACTCTATTTAGTCTCTTGGTATAATCTCAGTAACAGAAAATGCAGTGCCTCATAGACAAGTCTCTTTCTTTCAGGCCATTAGTAAGGTAAGTCTTGAAAAATCAGCTACAGGCCTCCCCATCTTAACCATCTTGAAGTTACTCCATAGTGTAGTCATATGAAAATTAAGGCATTAGTTCCAAAATATCTCTGGCAGTATTTAGAAAAATATACAAATATTTTTTAATTCCTCTTAGTTAAATGAATTTTAAAAACCAAGGAAATAAACAAAAAACCCCACAACAGTCATCTTGTTCTCGATTTTATGTTTTAAATACACTCTAACCTGTAGATAGAGTATATCAAACCAACTAATCTTACTTGTGTGAATTCTGGGTGTATTGCAAGTAAAGCTTTCTTTTTATTTCTGTGTCAAAACTGTCTTTGAAAACAGTTTGATACCTGTTTCATGCAAGTTTTTGCAAAGCAGGATAAAAAAAAGTTGTCTTGGAAAAAATGATGTCTCCTAGTGTTACTTGTTATTAGCCATACAAGTAAAGCCTTTGTAGGTACACTTGGCAAGTATTAGGAGAGTGTGAATGTGTGCACACACAAATGTTTCTCCTTCCAAAGCAGACCTGGAACAGAGCCCTGGCTGCAAACATTGCAGTAACAGAAGTCCCATTTCTGCTGGGCCACTGCAGTGGTTTTGTTCAGTGATGCTGCTTAGTGTCACTCCTGCAGACAGGATTGCTGCACTAAGCATTTAATCATATTCTTCACTGTTGTCGTAATGTAGGTTATTACATATTTCTCCTTAGGCAGATTGTAATGTTTTCCAGTCTTTTTTATGTGTTTTCTTGTAATTAGCAGACGTCATCCTGTTCTTTTGCTTTTGGTGATGATGAGAAAGAGTTAAGTTCTGTCACCTTCTCTAGCTGTGTTGCACATAACTGAATTGGGCAGGTTATTTTGCAGGTTTCTTCAGCTGGAAAATTAGCAAGACTTTCCTTAGCCTCTTTCTTCCCTAAGAGTCAGTGGCTGTATTGAGTGGCCTATCATTCAGGAAGAACCAAAAAAATAGCAATATTGGCTGTTAGAGGTCTTGCTCACCCTAAACGTAGATATTTGCAAGGTTTGCAACATGAGTGACTAGAAGATTAAAAGCTGTATTTCTACTGTACTAATGGAACACTTGTGTTCCTGTGAGGCTGCAAAATACTGACCTTAAATGCCTGTTGAGAATAGCTCTTACCTCCAGGATTTAAACTTGTATATCTTCAGTCTGAAACATCAGTTTGTCAATGAAACAGGAAAGTCTGGATGCTGTGGACCTAATTCTGCTCATGTTGAGATCAGCTAAGGATAAGAGCAATGAAGGCAGTATTAAGCATTTTTGAGTTTAAAGAAGAGTGAGAATGGAAAAAGGTGAGGTGTCTTTAGGAGAACTGGATATTGGAGCTCAGAACAGAAGGGAAATTATTAGAGCACTGCATAATCATAAATGTACTGATGTTAGTACTTATATTGGGGTTAATGTCCTTGATACACTGAAAGAAAACTTTCATATTCCATTCTTCCAAATCCAGTAAATTTTGAAGGTGGATAGTTGGATTTTGTGTTGCTGTCTTTTTTAATAAGGCTTGCAATATGGAAAAGAGTTGCTGCATTAAATTACTAGATCAAATGTATCTTAATATATTCATCTTTTTGGAAACAAACTACCTGGAAAATTGTAAATGTCTTAATGTGAGTTTTCTCCAGTTTAAATGGCTTGGCTTCCAAATTTTTGTAATGGTGCTTTCTGTCTTGTGCTTAGAAGATTCTTACCACAGTTCTTTTTTTCAGTTGGAAGTTGGCAAGAGGGCAGTGTGCTTTTTGGAGTACCTGATAACCTTGTTAACCTTCACTCTCTCCCTGTTTGTCCAAGATGTACAGCACCTGTTTGTGGGGTGTCTCATGCCTTCCTTGGGTGCAGGAGCTGATGTTATCAGCAGTGCAATGTATAGGTGCCCTTCATTGAAGATATTTTGTGGATTTGAACACTAGCAGCCAAATAATGCAATTTGAATCTGGCTGTACCTTTTACGAAGACACGGCATAAGTTTTTGGACGAATTATTGTAGCCTCTTATGTTTTTAATGTTGCAACTGAAAAAAATAAAGACGAGCGTGCTGAATAGGTTTGTGTTTATGCCACAGATCAAACCATTTTGATTGCTCTGTTTTTGCACCCATTTTACTGAGGGACACGAGCCTGGTTGCATGATTCCTTTTTTGTTCCTCGGGAGATTGCCAGAACATTTACAGTGTCTGGTTCTTAGGACTCAGCATTCAGTTCTATTAAGTGGCAATAAATCCTGCAGACCTCTGAAAAGGCGTGGGTTTTTTTAAATTCACTTTTTTAAAATTCAAAAAGCAAGCTACTGATACTAGAACTTAAATTTCAGTAGAAAGTTAAATCACTTGTTCTAGAGCATGTCTTTGCTGTCTTTTCCTAAGCCAACAGTGCCATTCTAGGTTCCCCAGGAGATGGATGTAGGATTGCTGCTTCTCTTACTGGTGCTCTTCAGCTACGTTCAGAAAAGCAGCCTGTAACTTTTTTTTTTGGTACTTTCTATCAAAGTTGTCCTGGACCTTAAGGCAGAAGAAAAACCTATAGCAAAGTCTCAGTCTTCCCTTCAAACCTCAGTGAAATACAGTGGTTCAAGAACTGTTCAAAAATAGATGAGAATTCCACTTTAGAAAAAAAAAAAGATTACAACTCTCAAAACCTGGCAGAAAAAAAGCCATTTCTTCATATTATGGAGTTTTTTACATAAAATGTGTGAGGCATTAATAGTTTATTAAATGAAAAGGCTGCTCTGTGTTTTTCTGCTTTTTCACCTACAGATTATGTTGCTTCCAAATATGGAATGTGAAAATTATAATGGTTTGAACTTCGAAGACTGTGTACTTTCTTCCATTTGATTCTGTAGGCAAAATGCTTGCTTGCCTTGCCTTTTTTTGGTTTTTTCCGTGGCAGTGCTGTTGCTTGTTGAAGAAATCTGTCCTGGGCTTACTAAAGTAATGGGATAAAAATCATTAGCAATAGGCATTGTGTCCTGTGTTCGTCTTCACCCAGTACTCTGTCTTGCCTGTTCTGTGTGTTGAGGCTCCTTGTTACATACTCTACACGATGTATATACCCCCACTCTCTAGTTTGGTGTATATAAGGTGCTCTTAAAGCTGAGCAGGAGGGGATTTAACTGCCCCTGTTTTTGTCTTGGTAAGGAGTTTGCTGTCCTTCTCAGTCTGTATTGCTTGGTCATCTTACAACTAATTTCAGTTAAACCTGACTTCCAGTGCAGGTATTTTGTTAATCATTACAGGGCCTTTATATTGTTTGGTCTTCCTAGCTGCAAGGGTATATAATCAAGAATTTAACAGTAGCAGTAGCTTGCACATGAAGGATTTAGGTCTACCTATAGACCGTTAACAGACTTGATCTGCAGTTGTCATATAACCTCAGGGCTCCTGGCCCTTGATTTTCAAGCTTACCCTTTAAGAAGGGATTGACTCATAGGATCATTGCTAATTTCCTGAATTGAGTTCCGGAAAGGAAGGTGTCAGATTATATTTGAGATTGTTGCCTTAATATTCTACTAAACATTCTTCTAACTGCATATGTGTTGGTAATACAGTTTGTCAGTCATCTTTCTGTGTTGAATGCTGGCGTGGTTGGAATCTGTGTCTGTCCTAGCGCTCTTGCAGGGATGTATTAGTCAGAGTCCCTCAGGATGTTCATTCCTTGTCTGCTGGCAGGGCTCATTTAAATGTGCTGCAAAGTACACATCTCTGTGCTGCTGTGTGTAACCTTTGAGTTAGTTGTGAGGTTGCCACATCGTGATCTACATCTCCCAAGGCCTTCAGAACTTGTTAGGTGATAAAATGAGCAGGCAAATCCCTGATAATAAAGGGCAGCTGGTAGAAGTGGTGGTCTCCTGTAGACTTGTGCTGGTTTTGACAACCTCAGTTGAACATAAAGGCGGGGCACAAAAAAATGCACTGCTACCTCCAAAGGTAAACTTGGTACTGGCTCGTGGCATCCATCCATCAAACTTGTTTAGATAAATTGTAGAATATGATGATCTAAACCAAAGCAAGTGAATAAACAATTCATTAAGTGAAGCAGGTTTTCTGTTTGGACAATTTCAATAACTGTGATACTCAGTGTCTCTGAAAATGACTGAAAATCTCGCTAATTGCATCAGGATCTGTATGACAGTACTTCTAGCTGGAGCTTACCTGTCTTCTCATTCTGTACAAACTATTCTTAAGGATCTTGATCTTTCACTGTATTTCATAAGGGTCATGTTCCATTTTTTTACTACAAACCAGCATCTCCAGTTGTCAATGTAAGATGAAATATTTGGATTTCCTCCTGTAGAAATATTTTTCTCTACCATCTGTCAACACAGACCTGTAATTTAGTTGTCATGGTGATTATTAATCACCACCATCATATTCCACAAAGTATAGATAAAGAACTACTTGGTAGATGAAGCATTCTCATATAAAGGACTGTGTTAGACCTCATCCCTGAACTACAGCCCATATTTTAAAAATAAATACAAATTTTAAAAATCCAATTTTGTTAGAGTCTTACTTAGCCATTGTTTAGGCTTCTAATTAGACTGCTAATTAGAAACTTCTAATTAGACTTCTAATGTGAGACAATGAGCTAGTTTTTAGTAACTGTGAGAATAATCCATATCAATACCTGCTCAGGGAAGAAGCAGCTACAGCTGAAGGAAGCAAGAATTCAGAATTTGTGCACCTGAGTCTGTGAGTGCAAATCACTCTACTGGGCTTTTACATCCGTGAACCAGCATTACGGTTGAATCTCTTCTGCTGGTTTTTTTTTTTCTTAGGTTGGAGAGGATTCTAGGGTATACCAGGATTAAAAGCACTTGAATATTAAAAACCCAGCAAGTCACACGCTTTGGGTCACATATGTGGAAAAAATGATAGTTGTGTTGACAACAGTTTGCACCCATTTGCTGCAAGATACATAAAGGTTCATCACAGATTCCCAGTTCTTCAGAAATATTTTAGTATTCTTTATGCATTAATTTACCATATGCAAAGTATCATTTTTGTGAGAGGCTGTTTTTTTTAGGGGTGTTTAATATATCTTGGGTAGAATGTTGTGCTCATTACCATTTGTAAGCAGTCTCTGTAAGTCAAACTTAATATTTCAAATGGTTGAAAAGAAAGAAATAATAAAATAAAAAAGTATGCTTCCTGACTTTGAAAAATGTATATGATTTTATTGGAAGAGCCCTTTGATTTCTCTTCCAGGATGATGAGAATTGGCATTTCCTTGACTCTTGTCCATTTTTATACAGCTTTTCATAAGAGCCTGTTCTGCCAGAGTTGAAGAATCTTTAGAAAGGTTATTTGATGGTGTGTAGTACTTTCAGAGGGGCCCAGGGCTGGAATATTAAAGGCATTCTCCATATACCATTAATATTCCAACACTGCATTTGGCAACATTTTGATTCTGAAGAGAGTGCATGAGTTCAAGGTCAGAGAGATTGACTTGTGCTGTTCATTATAACCAATTATTGTGTGACAAATGAGTTTGAGATCAGGCTGAAAATTCTGTGAGAAAAATCAATAGTTCTAATCAGGGCCTTTCAGGTCATTTACCACCCCACCTTTTGTTACTTTGTCAGAAAAGAGCAAGATAAAACCTATGTGACAGTGGGTTGCCTCTGTATTGTTACTTTCTATTTGAAACATATTTTGATATCTTGAATTATATTAATAGTTTAATTGGTTTTGGAAACTTTTAAATTAGTTCCAATTTGTGAAACTTTTTTTATTATTATTATTTTTTAGTATTCTGATCAGATTTCTCAAGTGGTATTAAAGCCTTTTCTGTCTAGGAAGTAGTATATCTAAGTCCTAAGCCAGATTTGAGCTGTTTGTCTGTAATGAATAGCAAATAAACCTTAGCAGCAGATGCACTTCACTAATAGCCTTGCTTTGGTATCAGGGAAAACTTAGAAAGCTCTTCAGAGTTCCAGCTTTACAACATCTGAAACAATTTAATGTTGATTTGACCGAGCTGGGCATTTGTTTAGAATTTTATAAATTCATTTGTATTTTCCTTTGTAGTATCCAGACGAAGATGAAGAAACTCGGTTGTATCGCTTGAAGATAGAAGAGCAGAAGCGCCTAAGAGAGGAAATTCTGAAGCAGAAGGAGCTGAGACGGCAGCAGCAGGCTGGGGCTAGAAAGAGAGAGTTGCTGGAGAGACTGGCGCAGCAGCAGCAGCAGCAGCAGCAGCCTTGTTCCCAGCAGTCCTACATGCAGCACGAGGAGGACTCCTCCGAGTTCCCCACCAATGGCAGCCCTTACATACCCCACTCTGGCTTGCAGACCAGGCACAACATGAAAAACAGACTCCTTGTTAGAAAGCAAGATACAGTAGCTCCAAATATCCACCCCAAACCCACAGATTACCCCCCGAGCGCAGGGGACTCTCCGTACCAAGGACAGCAGATGAAGCCCGTGAAGCAGCTGAGGCAAACGAGAACAGTTCCTCCGAGCCAGCCTCAGGCGCCGCAGAAAGTGTTACAGAGCAAACCTGCTGCAGCCTCGCTGCCCACGCCGCAGGCGGCTCGAGTGGCGTCCGTCCCAGCCAGGCCCCAGGAGCAGAAGCCGGCCGTGAAAAGGACTGTCATGCAGCGGACAAACAGTGGTAGTGATGGGCCCCATGTCGGCAGCAAAGTCAGGGTGATTAAGTTGTCAGGAGGGGTAAGTTTACAAGGCTCGTCTCATATTCCTGTCTCATCGTGGTTTGTTTTTGTGTGTTTGACTCTGTGTAATCCCAAAATAAAAAACGGGCCTAAGCCGATGAGGGAAGTAACAGGTTTAGCATACCTAATAGTCCATATATTATATTTTCCGCACTGTAATTTATTAGCAGTTATTAAAAAATTAGTGTTTCCTGTACTGTTTTACTGCCAGGCAGTTACCACTGAAATCACATTGAAATAATACTCCTTTAAGTTGTAACTTGGAGTCTGAAAGACAGCTCAGTTGAGCTCCTTTTGCTTGAGGTTGATAAGTCTGATAATTGCTCAGAGAAAAGGATTTGTGTGGCTGTATTTAATTAAGGTTTGGTTAAAAAGGACCTGCTTATTTGGTAGGTGAAGCCACCTAATTCAGTTGTATGCAAATATTGGTGTTAGTATGGCTTCTGTACTCAAGGGAAGATTGTTTTTATTTTGTTGGGAAACATGTTGTGAAGCTCATTTAAGCAGTATGTTGGAGGGGGATATTTTCTATTAGAGGCTGGATTTGAAACATTACCATTTCACTTCTGCATCTAAATGAGATTCCTTATCTCTTGATGAGGGGTCTATTATCTGCAGTCTGTCCCTTGAGCGCTGGTGTGGAGGACTCACAATGCTGGTCTTGAGGACAGTGTGCATATTTAAGATCTGGGGTTTTGGTTAGAAAGTCTCTTGACCAAATTTCTTCTGTCTTAATGAAAAGACAAGTTAATTTGTTAGGGCTCTAAAGAAACTAAGATGAGAGGAGATAATGAGATCATGTTATCAGTGTGTAAAGTCTGTCCTCTGGATTATGCTGAGAAGGAAGGAATGATGTGATGTAGCAGAACGTTGGAGGTGTTTTTCTGGAAAAATGCTTTTAAGTTATTTGGAGCATTATTTAGAGAAAGCAAAACAGTGTGTTAACAGGGACTGGACAAGGCCTTGGGAGCTAGACTTTGCTCTGTACAAATGGAGAGGAAGTTGAAATGCCCAAGTCTTAACTACTTCTTATAGATGTTTCTCTACAGCTCGTAACACTTAAATACACTTAAGATTGTGAATTACATAACAACTACGTGGTCTTTTGAAGTATTAACATACAGGGCATTATTGATTACGTAGACATCCTGCACATCAGGCTATTGTCAGCTCTAATTCCTCAGATGTGGTAACTTAAGTACAGAAAAATAAAGTACAAGAAGCTGAAAGAATTGATTCTATTGAGCTAAAAATATTTATATATAAAGTATGTCTTCAGGAATCCCAGTGGCCTGCAAGAGGTATGACAGGTTTATGATTCATGCATAATTGAATAAAGCAGCCATGCACAACTTCTTTTATTACCTGGTGAAACAAAACAATGCCAGTCGCAACTGTATACAGCTCCTCGTAACAAATGGTTATCAGTGCCCACGGCAGCATTCACAATGAAATAGTTTTTATCACAGTGCTCTGTTTCAGAAGACCATAAAAGATTTATTTCAGATGTCTCATGGTAAGCAAGAGCAATTAGCTTTTTCAAATGCACGTGTAACCCCTCTTTCATTGTGCACAGAGGCAGATTCACTCTGTCCTCCTTAACTTTCAGATACTGAGGTTTTAGCAAGGTGAAGCAGGTTCTTTGCATGTAGCCTTTGTTACTGTTTTCATTTTGCTGTGGACATTTTAAGTTTCCTTCCAACTGTAGGAGAGTGAAAGCAAGCGTTGCAATTAGCTGTTAACACTGATCAAGATAGTTGATTAATTTTTAATCAGTTAGTGACAAGCTGAATCTGTGACTTTATTTCTTCGACCACACAAGGAAAAAAATATAAATTGAGCAGCAGGATAGACAATCTTCTAGTCCATTTTTGATGGGATTTAAAAGAAGAGTTAAAAGGTGCTTGGACTCTGAATACCATCACGATCGCAGATCATACTTAGTTTCCACTGCTTTAGTCCTGCCACATGCTTTATTTATTTTCACAACTTTTACCTGACCCACATGCTTTCTTTATTTTCACAACTTTTTTACCTGGGCGCTAAATATAAAGGAAAAACCAAATCTCATTTTCCCAAGCCATTCTCCTTAGCATGTAATAGTGCTTCTTTTAATTCCCTGCTTTTGGCCGGAGGATTGTCTGGTATCTCTTACCTCTATGCACTGGCTCAGTCCTGCAGCTAAGCAGCCCTGCCCTTGCTCTCCATCTAATCCCATGTGCCATTTTTCCTTTCTTGAGCTCTTTTGTGCAGAGGTGTTTCGAATACACTTGTACAAGTGAGATGGCTCATGATTAGACAGAATGCAGGTTCCCTTTTGAAACTCACAGGATTCATTTTGGTAGAGACCTGGCAAGTCCCTCCTGTTCCAGCCATGTACAGCACTGTAGGAGAGCTCTCAGCTGAAGAAGCTGATGCAGTCCAGAGCTGTACTAACTCTCTCTAGACCAAATTGGCCTCAACCAGAAGGTGGTAGCAAGGACTGTTACTAATCTAGTAGGGCCATCTGTAGAACCAGGGTTCGCTGGGCTCGTGTTGCTGGTAATGTTTTTTGTTTGAGTGTGGTGTGTTGGTGAGAACTGTGAAATGCTGTCAGCAGAGAATGCCTTCTCTTGAGGGCAGTGTCTTCACCAGGCTGAGTTTTTGTCTATTTGTGTTGCTGGGCACAGCAGTGCTGAAGTTCCCTGACCTTCAGGTAGAAATATCCCACGGTCCTTAGAAGGTAAAATGGTCTTTCATTGTGTCCACAGTATTCTCTCGTGAGAACATTTTACTTTTGGAATTTTAAGAATGACTAAGTACATTCTGAGGATATTTTAACTTGTCCAGTTTACCTGATGCATAAGGTGCCCTTAATTTATGACTTCTTATGCTTCAGGAAAATGAAAGTAGAAAATGATTCAGCATATCCAGTATGTCAGACTAAGTCTGTGTATCCAGGTGACACAGTAGGTACTGTCAGTCATGGTTTTGTCTGTTGATACTCTTTTTTTAAACAAATCCCACCCTTCACCTCCCCTCCAATACTGATTTGCCCATCCCTTTTTAATACACATATAATTTATGCAAGAATGGCAGTAAAGTGAATAGTTTTCCATTTTAATTACTCTTTTAAATGTTATGTTCCTGGAAAATGAGGCAGTGTTTAGCACGTGGAATTTTGGGGTAGGGTTTTTTCTTTTTTTTTTTTTTTTTTTTTAATTTGTTTGGGTTTTCCGGGGGTTTTTTCTTTGTTAGTTGGTTTTGCTTTTGGGGGGCTTTTTTTGTTTTGTTTTTGGTTTGGTTTTTTGGGTTTTTTTGCAGTGGTGCTGGGCTTTTTTTGTGGGGTGATTTTGTGGGGTTTTTTGTTTCTTGGGGGCTTCTGGTTTGGTTTTTTTTTAGAGTTTTTTGTGTGGGTTTTTTGTTGGGTTTTTGTTTGTTTGTTTGTTTGGGGGGGGGTTTGGTTGTTTTGGGTTTTGTTCCTATTTTTGTTTTTTCCAAGGAAACCCAAATATATTTTCATGGATCCAGTGTGCTTTGTTTTGTGTGGCATTTCCTCAGAGCTGTCCTTTTCAGATGTAAGAGCTCACTGTATTTCCTGAGTATTCATACTGGTATATTTTACTAATAAAACATCTGAGACTTGCCTGGTTTGCTGAGAAACCCGGAGTCAATCCTAAAGTTACTTGTAAGTATAAAGTGAGAGTGTAGGAAAGAAACACCCTAATAAATCACTTCAAAATGTGATCATAAAATTATAGAAAATAAGGGTGAAAAGACTGTTGAAATAATTTACTGTCTTGAAGGGGAGATGAACTCTGTAGTATTCCTGACAGATTTGTCCAGCCTTTTTCTGAGATCTCATTATTGGTGGTTGGTTGCCTAGGCCATCTATTCCAGTATCAAATGTGTACATTTAGAATTTTCTTAGTGACCAAATCCCATTTTCTTGCTGCAGTTCTAAATCTATGACTATTACACTTGCAGAGAGATGGGGAAGAATTTATGTGTCTCTTTGTGCCTGTCTCTCTTTTTAAACATCTCTTAACAGTTTCTGAGCACTAGTATCTTTCACTCTCTCTTGATGAGTCATGTTTTCTAACACCTTGGCTCTTTGTGGTGCTCTTTGGGCTCTTTGTGATCAATCTGTGTTTTAATAGTTCTAGTACCAAACGCAATTGAATTCCTTAAGTCAGTATATTCAGAGTTGATTTAGTCCTGGAAGAACAGGTTTGTACCAGCTACAACCTTAGATATCTTAAGATCATACGAAATACATGCTGACTATGTTTTCCATTTAGTTGGAGGTTCTGTGGGAAGTTACAGTATCTTAAAAGCTCTGTATCATTGTCATCTTATGTTGTTGTTGGATGATTTCTCTCTAGCCAGAAAATGTCCTGCCATGCTCAGAAAGATGTGTGTCTGTCCCAAAGGCCTGAAAATGCTGGTTCTTATTCTGCACCAAGAACACACCAATCTTTGTGGAAGTCTGCACAATGAGATTTTTTTCATAAATACATATGTGGATATAAATACATAAAAATCTCAGTGTTCCCTGTTGCATTAGAAGCAGTATCTTGTTAGGGATCCTAATTCCTGAAAACCTGAAATGCTTCATAGGAAAAGCTTGAAAAAAGAGCTGGCAAGTTCTTTTGTTTGAAAAGCCTGTCACAAAAAATGTCCTCGGATTGCAAAAACAAAATGGAAATGGAAGATGGACAACTCCATTCATAACTGAGAAGCGTGAGATGAACATGGAGTTCTAAATATGGAAAAAGAGACTGATGGAGATGATTCTTGTTTGATACTGTAACCTTATAAACCAACTTTGCTTAATGTTTGTAATTGTTTCTACTTGCATGTGTATGTTCAAATTTAATTAAAAATATATGACTTGCAAGCTCTATAGCGCCTTTCATCTGAATATGTCAGGAATTGCAAACACTGAGAATTGTGGCATATATGTGAGAAGTTCTTGAGAGAGCCCTTTCCCCAACCCTTGACAAAGGAACTCTTGCTCTAAATGGTCCTATAACTTTTTGAGAAGTGGGAGAATGGCATTGGGGTTTATTTGTATCCCACTTGTTTGAAGGAGGCATGGATTATGCCCACCTTGGTGTGGCCTGAGGAGCTGCAGAAGCCATGATATCTGAATGCCCAGATACCATGTCAACATGGGCAAGACCTTTCAAGCAGCACTAGTGTAATTGTTGTTGAAGAAGGACTCTGGCTACCACAACCTGCAAAATGTCACTCTGGAAATAACTTCACATAGACATTAATTTCTTAATTGTAAGAAACGAGTCCAGATGAGGTCACAAAGCTGGTAAGGGGACTGGAGCACCTCCCCTTTGAAGACAGGCTGAGAAAGTTGGGGATGTTCAGCCTGGAGAAGAGAAGGCTCCAAGGAAACCTTATAGAACCTTCTAGTACCTAAAGGGGCTACAAGAGAACTGCAGGGGGACTTTTTACAAGGGCATGGAGTGATAGGACAAGGGGGCATGGCTTCAAACTGAAGAAGGTTAGATTTCTGTTAGATATTAGGAAGAAATTCTTTCCTGTGGGCATGGTGAAGCATTGGAACAGGTTGCACAAAGGAACTGTGGATACCCCATCCCTGGAAGTGTTGAACACCAGGTTGGATGGGGCTTGGAGCAACCTGGTCTAGTGGAAGGTGTTCCTGCCCATGACGGGGTATTCTGGTTATGAAAAGGGTGTAGTATTTTCATGGAACATTTGAAAATGAATAATAAACCCTGTCCTCCAGATCTCCAGTGAGGATGGTCCCTGTAGAGACAGACTTTTTCATGGCTTGGGGGTGAGGAGGTGGACTGTGTTGTACCATTTGGGGCATACTTGATTACTGGAAAAACAAAATAAAGGGCATATGTGGACACACTTAGCAACTAGAGAGACTTTAAGTGACAACCAAAGCAGATGCAGATAATATGTTTTACGGGCTTCTAATGAAATCCTTGAAAAGGGGAAGAGATATCTACCTAAATCAAATTTAACTTCGCTACGGATAACTTGGCTCTAAAGTGCAATAAAGTATTTTGCATTGTACACTGCAGAACAGGTTTCTCCTTTTCCTCAGGAGACTTTTGAATAGTATGTTGAAGAAGAGAGCAGCTTCCTCCTGAACACCCAGAAAGCAGAGCGTTTGATGTTGCTTGTCACTCCTGCTAAGTCTCAAAGGAGAGTTTTTCTGACAGTGTAAATGTTGTAGTGCAGAATTCATATTGATACAACGCTGGTGTTACGGAGTGCCTTGTAGCCCAGTTTCCTGGTAAAGACAGCTGTGACACCACTAGAGTGCTTTACAAAGAGAACGAGCCAGTTTTCATATGAAAATGCAATCTCTTGACTTGAGAAGCAAGCTTGCAGATTTGTACAGTTTAATATTTTGAGAAGTCACATCCCTCTGTTAATAGGTTGGACCACTGGGAATAAACCTTCAGTGCAGAGGTTTGGCTCTTGAGTTGAGAGGGTTTGGGGAGGGAGGTGATGGGGGTTGTCTTCACCAAGACTGTACCAGGAGCTTAGGGCAGAACACAGGAGGGATTTGATTTGCCAGTAGTTTTAAGCTTCAAGGAACATGAACTAGAAAGACCAGACACGACGCGAGAAGGGAAGCTCTGGTGGTGCAGGTTTTTGGTAGCCAGTAATGATTTTCTATGCCATAGCTGGTGTCCAACTGGGAAGTGCTCTTTCAGGACCTTTGCACTGTCACCAGTTTTGAATCACTGATGTTTTCCAACAGGAGCTTTTTCTCTTGGACTTTTTCTGTGTGTCCAGTCTTTGCTAAAATTCCCTGTACAAAAAACATCTCAGACTGGCAGCTGAAAAACAAACCACGAAACTTTGCTCTGAACATTACCCATGTTATTTTGCAGATGACACATAAAAATGAAGAGAGTAGTACACATTCCAGAACCTTGATTTTGCTGTAGCTTTGAGATACAGATTTTCTTTTTTCATAATGAGCTGGTGGGTGGTTGTATTAAAAAACATGTAGTCGTGATTCAACACTGATTCAGCATGATTCAACCTGTGCTTTTCTCACTCCCAGTGAACCTTCATGTAGCATGGGTATGGCCTGAACTGTCTTTGGCCAGTCCTTCTCCGTGCCTTAGTTCTCCTTTCAGGCAGATGAGGAGATACTTCAGCTAAGAATTGTGTTAGTACATGGGATTAAATGGAATTAGCTGCTTTTTCTACAAGACGTTTTCTTCTTGCTGTTCTGACTTTTCATACACCATTAGGCACAGAAGATACTCATCACATCATGGCTCACTGAAGCAGTGTCTTTTTATCACAGGGAGGAAATTGTTTCTGCATTTTATTTATTGCTTAGTCTGGGTCCTTTTGTTTTAGTTAAGTTTGTCCCATACAAAAATTTTAGGCTGGGAAAAATAACCCCTAATTCACTGACCAGCATCAGAAGTGTCTTTTTTCTCTGGTGTGAACTGGGAATGCTTTTGTTCTTTCATCACTTTTGTAGACTGATGTAGCTTATTTCTCTGTGTACTTTGAGTTAAAACTAGACCATTAGTATGTCTTAAACCAGTTGTTAATGATGAGTTGTCTATTGATAAAGTATTTTCTTGCCTGGTGGGAGAACATTTTTCTTTATTATTCTTGAACTTGGGGAAAAAAAAAAAAGACTTTTAAAGGTCTTAGAAGGCCTGAAACAAAAGGTCTCCAGGTGTTTCTCATTGGCATTTGACAGATTGAAAACAGATTGTCAACCGTTCAGAAACAGTGCTTGGTCATGTCACTGGGTTGTGGGATATTTGGCAAGTGATTAGGCTTCCTATTCCCAGGTCCCCAGTCTGTCAACCAGCTGTATCAAAGTGGTAAAGCATTTGGAACACCAGTCAGAGAGGAATAGCTCATTATTAGGGGTTTGCTTTTAACACACGTTTCTGGTAATTGTAGCAAAAAAAATACTTGTATATATTAGATGAAGGTGTTGCTCTGCATGGGTTTTGCTTTGCATTTCTTTCTCTTTGTTTTATGGGGATCACAGCTGTTGTGTAGATGTCTTTCTTTTTTACTACAATAAGTCACAGTATCACTAAAATACAGGTTTACATATGAAAACCTGAATTGCTGACGAATAGTCATTTCTCTTGTCCTGAAAGTGAAGATGAATTTAATAACCTAAAGGATGCTTCCCTCCCTACTGTGATACTGTAAAGGTACTAATTTCTAGAAATATTGACTTAAAGTGGTAACAGATGAGGGGTTTCTCCTTTCTTACAAGAAATCAATTACAGTACTTTTTTGGACTTGAGATTTCCCTGCAAGATTTAAATCTTCATCATGCTGCAGAGAATTTGAGTTATAATGCATCTCAGAAAAGATGACAGCATTTTGCTTCTCTGTGTTATTCTTACACAAATCAAGCAGAGTTTATTCCCTTTAAGTGCCTTATCCGGCATGCGCATCCCTTTACTAGTGGATGATTTTGAATTAGCTTCACAAAGATTACATGGATAGACACAGCATTGTGGTGGTTAATAGAAACCTGTGCAGTGAGGTCTGTGGGCTGCAAGATCACTAACAGTGCCAGTGACAGTGAAGTATGGCCTTATCGAAAGGAGAATTCATAAGAGGCTGCCCTGGGACACCGCACCACTGTCCTTCTGTGTATCCTGACAATGTTATCTGTCCTCTCAGTACGGAGTATCAAATGTCTGTCACGAGTACAGAAATTAATTTAATGTCACCTGAAGACATGCAATTAATCTTTTAGAGGTTTTCATAATACCTTTACAGAAAGAGTTGCCAGTTTGGCGGATTTGGATTTTGGGGTTTAGCAGAAGATAAGGAAAATTAATTTTTCATCAGGGTTAATACAAGCTAGCAGGGCCACAAAGGCTGAGAAAAATGGTTTGGGAATTTGTCAAGTGTTGTCACTCTAGAATAATGCTGCTTAACGTCTGATAGGTGTAATCAAGAGTTGAGATTTCTATAGAGGGGGATTAATCAATTTGCTCACTACAGAATGCAAGTTGGTGATACCATTCCTTCATGGGGTTTAAGAATGAAAATAAGATTTGATCTGTCAAATTGCAAGCAGCTCTGACAGTATCAATAGGCATTTTTATCAGTACATTTTAAAGCATTTGTTATAAATAAATTTGTCCTGCTAATGTTAATGGCAAATAAACTTCATCTTCATCATAAAACTGTCATCATGATTATGACAGAGCTTCAGCTTGCTAAATTCAAGGAGTCCCTCATAAAATTCTGCTTTTCGAATTTGTGATCTCGTATTTGGCAGAATTCTTTCTGTGTTGCTCAAAACACAACACTGACTATATATAGATCTGAAAAGTGAGAGACTATTGAAAACCAGCCTTGATAGATATCAGGGAATTGGTTCTAAAAATCATGGCCATTGAATGGCATCCGTTCTTTTTGTTAGTCTAGTTTGTGGTCAAACTGCAGACTCTTCCACAGCAGAAGTTTGAAAAGCATTTGTTATGTCAATCAGATCCTTCTACTTCAATGTTTTGAGTTTTGTGTGTTTACACACAGTATTTGAAATTAACTTGTTTTGGCACTGCCCCAAATTTCAGTACTTGAAATTTGAAAAATACTTTTTATACTTTCCCCTGTACAGAACTCCTGCAACTTAAAAGTCATTTTCATTACTCCAGCTTTAACTGAATAATGAAAAAGTTTCATTCAGGAGAACTCTTCCCTGCCTAGATGTTAGAATGGCAGACCTTTTGTAAAACTTGGAAATTCAGAGCTTCTAAGTCAGAATGATTTATAATACAGAAATTAAGGAGTAGACAATAAGAGGAAAACATTATTCCTTTATTGGTTTGGAGACAAAGAATGGAAATTCACTTTTCTGCAGAGGACTTTAGAGGAAACTTGGAATATAAAATCAGAGTTTGTATCAGTCAATCCCAGGTCTCTGTGGTGGACTGGTTTCAGCACTTCATACATCAAATTGCATGAGACAGGCCATGATGATGAATAGATGGATCTCTGAAAAATGTAGTGCTGCCCTGTACATTGTAAAATACTATAGGAAAGAAATCAGATTAAAACATATTTTGACAAGAGAAGGCTTAAAATTTTAATAACTCCTTCTGTTGCTGCATATTTAAATGTGGGGAGGGCAGTGGTGTAAGCTGATGAAAAATTAACTAAACAGAAATTGTCTTTAGGAAAAGCAAAAGTCGATTTCAGATCAGCTAGAACTGACACATTTTCAGTAAAAGAGATGCTAGCAATTTAGCTTCTGTGATTTAGATGTCATTTGGGGTAGCTGCTGCAATACAGCTTCAGTGGAATTACCTGCTTGCCTGTAGCTTTACCGTGTGTTCTGGTGCCAGCTTACTGTACAGCTCATGAGGGAACATCAGGAGTCAGCATATGTACAGTCGTCTTTACAATCATATGTCCTTCCTTCCGAAATGTCCATGTTCTCCTGTGAGCATGTGACCTGTCAGTAATGTCCTGAGGCTTTGTAGCTTTAAGTCCAGATGTTAAAATGTTCTTTGTAGGTATCTTGCTTCACTTGATTCTTCACTGTCATGCCTGCAGAAGCCACTGGTTGTCTTGCATAGAAGTTGAAAGGATGGTGTTGTTGGTGAGAGTAATGTGCCACTACGTGGTACTACATAGATCGTTCATTTTGGCTCATTGTTTGTCCTTGCACTGTCATGGCTTTAACCAGTGAAAAAGGAATTGCTGCTAAAATGTGTCTTCTGAGGCTGTGTCATTTTGCTTGTTAGGCACATGTCACTTAGCAGTCATGTTTGGTTTTTGTTTTCCTAAGAAAACCACCAGGTTTTGTCTTCAGTTGAAGCCAGGCTGCCTTAACAGGAAATCATGTCTTGCTGACTTGCTCAGCTCTTTTAATCCTTGAGCACCACATTGCTCTCTCACAGCCCTTTCTTGTGAAGCAGCACTGCAGTTTCATCTCTGCTTCCCCTCTTCAAGTTGTCTCAAAAGCCGTAAGTGTTCAGAGCAGTAACATGAAGAAAGGGGTTGATCCAGTTGCCTTTCCTTCCTTCTTGTTGCAAGAACAAGCAGACCTTGTTCCATCCCCTTTCTCTATTGGTTTGTATAGGTTTTCTTACTTCTGAAATGTATGAATTCATTAAAAAGTCCAGAACTTTCTACCTTTTCAGACTTTTGTGGAAGCATCATGGTAGCAGCGAAGCCCAAAAGTGGCATTTGAGACCCCAGCAGGGAACCCCATCAGATTTTTCCTCAGTGCAAACCAATGTTGTGTGTTGATGCCTTTGACTCTGTTACACTTCTGTGTTTAGTTTATACAGTTTTATTTGGTGATAATTGAGCTTGGTAGTTAAATATTGGGTGGTTGTTGGCCATCCTAGCCTTTTATGTGAAGTGATCGTTTGCTTTTGAAGTTTCCATAATGAGCATGTTCAGTGTGTTTTGTACCTGAGGGCTTTGCTCTCAGATGCTCTTCTGATGTGCTGGGCTGGCTTTTTGGTTTGGAAAGAAATGGTTGCAAATATTTAGGGTTTTCACAGCAGGCATTTAGCAGAGATTATATTTTAACTCCCAGTTGTGGCATTTAAATTCTTCCTAGAATTTTTCTGTTTCTTTTAGTTTCATCATCTTCCAGCTTCTGTAGGATTGAATAAAAGAAATTATCTGACCAAGTCTCAGGGCTTATGGTGATACTGATACTGGAACTAACACTAAAATGAGGAGGATTTAATGCTGGTTACTTGGTAAGGTTTTGTGCATATATTTGGGTTTTTCAGGAGGGCTCTTGCTTTTATATTATTGCATACTAATTGAAGAGAAACTCTGAAGGGAAAGCTTTATAATTTCTCACTAGTTGCTGCTCTCAAAGGTTGATATACAAAATTTTCTGCAAAGGTATGGAGCCATTCAGTTCAGGAGAGAAAAAAACCTGTTTGTGATTAGAGGTGGAAAAGACAGATACAGATTTCTGTTGCTTTCTTGCTTTGGACACTGTGGACAAAAGCCGGGATGAGCCTCAGGATTTTCCCTTCGACAGATTGTGCTTTTGAAGTGTAGACAGGGCAAGGAGGTTTGAAGCTCATTTGTCTGAGATTTAAGAAGAACTTAAGTTCTTGAGAAGTTGTAGCCTGCATATACTTTGTAATACAGAGGCCTTGATTTAGAAGTGTAAATTGTGAACTAGTGAACTTGCGAACATGAGATTGTCCTACATACCACCTGTACCAGACTATTTATCAAATGATAGCAGAGACTTAGTAACCAGTCCTCAGTAGGTGTTCTTTTGCTTTTATTTAATGCTCAGAGGCAATGATTTGTATTCTCAAGATAATTTTGCTGTTAGAGCATAAACCTATTCCTTCTGTAGCCTTGTATTTTGTCTCCTTATCCACAAGAAACATGCCAGTTAGTATGAGACCCTGTGGTTCATGACGTGTTACAGATGCAAAAGGAGTTTTGACTTGTGAACATTTAAGGGAAGGGGAAAAAAAACCCCTGTGTAAATAAAAATGCTTTCATAATATTTTACTTTTTCCCATTAGACATGCCTTCTATTTAAGAGCTTTTGCAGGGTTACCAGAGGTTAGTTAGGGACTTGGTCAAAGCTTTTCCCCTGTAGATAAAATGTTCACTAGTATTTGAGGTCTAAAGTTGTAGTCCAGTCAAGGTGTAGATACTGCTGTTGAAACCATGCAATTATATGATGCACTTCATAGATACAAAAGCACCTCTTTTTTTGTCACTCTGCTCTCTCTTGCTCCATGGAATTTTCAGTGGTTGACCTAATCTGGATAGCCAGACACAAATTCAAGAAAAAAATGCACTGTTTGGGTAGAGGCAGTGGAAGGGAATAATTTCTCTCTCAGTGCTTTCAGCTCATGCTTTTACTGTACCTGATTGCACCCAGCAATGTAATGGAAAGAGTTACATTGGATGAGAGAGACACTGAGATGGTGTTTCACTGTGTTGGGGATTAAAAATATATATAATAAGAACTCTATAAGACGAACAAAAAACTACCTAGGAACTGTTGCAAGTACAGACAGTATTTGAGGAAGGAGACTGCTTAAAAAGCTGTGGGTATAGAAATTGGTAGAATGGGTATGTACTTCAAAATAAATACCAGTTTTTAACTAAAGAGAGCTTGAAGTTTTAAAGACAAGCAGAGCATTTGCCTGATTATTCCAGCTTCCACAGTACTTTGCTCCTTCTTTTGCAATGTGTATGTCTCTCTTTATATTAAAAAAACCAAAAAGTAATTAAAAAATAACACACGCCATAGTTCACATGTAACCTTGGCAGGAGGAATGATTCGGAAAGAGAAGTGAAAACATCTTGTTGCTTTGT
The DNA here is from genome assembly GCA_013400975.1 of Atrichornis clamosus. NCBI lineage: Eukaryota > Metazoa > Chordata > Aves > Passeriformes > Menuridae > Atrichornis > Atrichornis clamosus. Next base: position 53,340 of record WBMZ01002173.1, on the reverse strand, counting down.
ATCTGAAAAGACATGACTGAACATTGCAATTATAATAAAGTCTGAACAAAGTAAACTGTTCTTCAGGTACATGGATTTATTTTAGGCTGACATGCAGTTTCCAGGCTGAGCCTTTGCAGATGGCTGCCATAGTTCGCGTTAGCAGGCAAAGCCCTGGACAGTCTCTGAGCGAGCAGGATGTGGCAGGAGTGTGCTCAGGGCGAGGGTGTGCAGTGCCTGGACACTGAGCCGCTGTTGTGTTGTTGATTTCAGCAGGGGGGAGAGGATGCTGGCTTTTTTCACCCAGAGGGCCAACCCCAGCGGCCTCAGCAACCCCCGGAGCCGAAACAGCAGCCAGTGCGGAAGGTCACATTGACAAAGGGAATGCAGCAGCACCAACAGCAGCAGCAGGCACAGATCCATTCACCAGCTCCTCAAGGAGTCAAAAACATCCAGGGAATCCATCAACCTAAAAAGGTGATTTTTAGATGCGTATTGCTGCTAGAAGTCTCACTGTCTAGCTGTGTTGCTCTATTAATAACTAGCATTCTGTTTGTCAGTTGCTAGCGCAGGGCTGCATGACCCAGGAGATGCATAATTGCATATAAAGCTTTTAGTCTGGAGAGACTTGTTTGTACCCAGCACAGAGACTGGCGATGCCTGCAGGTTGCTTCATCTGCTGACACTTCTGGCCAGCACAGCACTCCCTAGGGAAATGCACGTGTCCCGAGATAGCTACTGGAGGAGATGGTATCCAAGGTGCTTTCTGGCTTTAAAACCAAGTGGTTTTTTGAAGTTGTGCTAAAGCACTTTTATTCTGTCTGTTTCCCACATATGTAGGAGCACACAGCAACTGTTTCAGGATGTTCTTTGCTGGGTGCCCAAAGTTGGTATCATTCAAAACAGTTGGTGATCTTGTAACTTGATTTTTGCACCGATCATGCACGGGGAGGAGGCAGGGAAGGGTCAGGGTGGCAGCAGTGTGTTCCTTCTCTGGATTTGCAAGCTGTCACACTCCTTGAAAATAGCTGACATTTTGGCTTTTAAGTTAATTCTCGGTTTTGAACGGTTGGCCGTAATCTTCCTGCTTAGTAAAAGGATAAAGTATCCTTGCTGATGTGGAAGGGTGTGAAATGTCCTTACCCATCATGGGCTTTCCAAGAAGGAATCAAGAAACTCTGTTGAGTGTTGACTCAATGTTAAGTGTTAACTCTGTTTAATGTTTGTTACTCTGTTTTATTGTTATTTTTCCTCTCTCCACCTGTTCAACATTTAATTTGCAAGAAGTAAATCCATACGTTTCGTGCTTCAAGTACAGGGGAGAGGGACTTCGTAAAAAGTTATTTTAAAGTTATTTAGTCATATGTGAGTAAAACTCCTTTCTGGTAGCAGACCAAGAGTTGGTAGCAGGAGAGATTTAAGGTGCTTGCTGATCTTAGGAGCACACTGAATTTAACTATTAGTTGAGAAGATAAAAAGGAGAGGGATCACCTGTTGGGGTTTTTTTGTTCAGACTCAAAATACGGGAGCTGAACATATGCTGCTCATGTGATCAGTGTTGAAAACTAGGTTGTATATTTTTGTCTGAAATCCTCTGCTGCTGGACTGATCAGTCTGTGCTAGAGTTGAGGTTTCTAGCTTGAATGCAGTATCTGTAACTCAATATATAACTTGCTGTCCTGCTAGAAGAGATTTCTATAAGCAGTGGATGAATACGTTAAAAAGTGGCCTTTCAAATCAGCAAACAGCAACCAGCTGTTTTAAATCAAAGTGTACTTTTAATCAAGTCTTCAAGTAAATTGCCAACTTTTATACCCTCTGTCAAATGCAGTAGGCAGAGTCACTGGGTAAGTAAATCAAAATACTGTTACTTTTGTTGTTGGCAGGTCATTATGCACGGCAGAGGCAGAGGAGTAGCAGGCCAGATGGGCCGAGGACGCTTGATGCCAAATAAACAGAACCTGCGAGTGGTGGAGTGCAAACCTCAGCCCTGTATTGTGTCAGTTGAAGGGCTTTCTTCATCAACTACTGATGTCCAACTGAAAAACCTGCTGATGTCAGTGGGACCCATTCAGGTAGGTCAACCTCGCTTTATCATTTTTGTGCCAAAAGGCTTTCATTCCGGAAAGCTCAATTAATTCCCTGACACTAAATGCAATGCGTGTTTGTTGGTAATTTATGTTTGAAGGCACCCCCACCCACACATGCCACACCTGGTAGCAAAGACAAGCACGTGATGATATTGCGGCACAGGAGGCATGGGGATTTTGCTAACCACCACATTCCTGCTGCAAAATTCTCCTTCATTTTGGAGTTCCTGTGCCATCTCTGGTATTTTCTTAGATAATACAAGCCTGTCCATTCTGTGAGGTTGTTAAAGCCAGATGGTCATATCAAAGCAAATGTATTTTTGGTTGCTGTCCGTGTTTATTGTTGACTTGCACCTACTCTCTTTTTTGACATTTACCTGTTCTTCTCATTGCAGTCCTGGGGTACAAGCACTTAATGACCACTACCCAGTGGACATTTTATACTGTGTAACATGATCTACTTTTTCAGATGAAAACATGGTCTTCTTTGGAGGATTTATTGATCCTTATTGTTTTAGAAGGTTCTCTTCAGTAGGGGCCTGTGAGCAAGGTTATGACACGCACACACTGGTGTATCTGCTGTGCAGCTTCTGTTCATAAACTGCCTCCTGCAACTGATGTGTCAGTTAAATGACTTCAGGAAAGCAGGAGGTTTTCAAAGCAGTGAAAGGCTTAGGAGGCCCTGTCTGACTTATTGTTACTGCATTTAAAAATATCAGTCAATGAATAATGAAACATACAGATGAGGAGAATTTTTTTCCTTGACTTTTTTTTCTCGGTTCTGAGCACTCCTTTTGACAGGAACAACATTTTCAGACAAATGCAATGCATGAATCGGAGCTGTTCTGTGAGACTTCTCTATTACTGGGATCATCTCTCTGTTGCAAAACACACTGCTCTCCTAAAGATGAACACTGCCTCACTTCTTCCTAATTTAGTAAATGGAATAATGCTGAATTATTTACGTCATCAATTCAGAGAGGTTTATTTTGTTTGGGAAAGCAAAACTACTCTCATAAAATACTTCGTGTCTTCGTGTTCTGTAGTACTCTAGGAAATTATTCATACAGTTCCAAAGCACATTTATTCAGTGTTTACTTGCTAAATCTTGCATGAGAGTATTAGGAGAAGATTAATAGAAACTCTGCAAGGAAATACTCACAATTGAGAGAAGGTATTGAGAATGTGCTAAAAAATTTATTCAGTACTTGCTGTTTCACAGCAGACTCCAAACTCTGGTCTCTCAATTCAATGTCACAGGCCAATTAAGAAGGATGTACTTACAGGAGAAAAAACAATGACTAATTTTTAGTGGTATTTGATACATATCTGTGCCCTTCAGAACTTGTATTCTTGCAGCAGCATCAACTGTACCTTTGGAAATGATGCTTTCTAAGTCATCGTCTATTTTCACCTTACCAGAGATCTCGAGGTAGTACTTGAATGAGATGCTTGACTTTAGCTAATGATGCAGAATGCTTTTATGCTAATTCTGCACTTGAATTTCAAGTCTGACTTGTAGAAGGCTACAAATTTCCTGGCTTGTTTAAGACTAAATGATGCTTCACAAGGGTGAATGGTGAGATATGCAGAGGAGAAATGATCCTTTTCTAGGAGGAATATGAGACTGGTTCTGCCAAATGTTATATTCAGCTTTTTAATTTTGTTTTTTAATGGTACCATGAGAAGTGGCACCACAGAAGTGTTAACACACCAAATGAAGAAGAGGCAGCTGCAATTTTAAGTGACTTGGAGGACAAGAATGGAAAACAGAATGTTTGAAAACCTATGTTGTTGCTGTTGATAGCAATTATTTTTATATAGCTGGTGCTAGATTTTCAAACAGGTCAATATCTTGAAGTACATGAGTGGATTTTTTCGTGGCTGTAAATTAATGTTTTAACTATTGTTTGTGCTTAGTGCTGTACAAAATCCACTGCAACTGGGAGTGGTTGGGTGGCTCTGATAGCAGAGGGATACTCTACTTGGTTACTTCCTCATTCTTCCTTCAGAATGTGTTCAGTGGAAGTGATTTTGCAATGAGGAGTGCAGAGATGAGCTGCTGGAGGGAGCCCAGCAGTGAATGGAAGGGCTTTTTGCCATGCAGGCCTTGGGGGGTTCCTGTGTGAGGACAGTGTGTGTGAGAGGCAAGGACAGATCATGGCCATGGACCAGAGCAAAGACATCTCGGGTCGTGCAGAGCTCTGATCCTCTAAGATGAAATGTTGCAGCTTGATGAACGGAAATAAGAGGGATTTGGGGAGATGGCTATTGTGAGAAAACAGCAAGGTGAGAAATTCTAGCTGCTTTTTTTAAAATTAGGCAAGTTGCCCAGGTTTTTAGCTGGTGTTCTGATAGAGCTGAAGAAATAGTAAGAGGAGGGAAAGGTGAGTCAGTTGTATCTGACTCAGTCTTTAAGATGTAGAATATCCTGTCTTTAGCTGTTGACTGTGTTCAGCAAAATTTTCCTTAATGAACTGATCTCTTGTGACTTCAAGATTTTTCATTTTGTTTTCTTCAGGGGAAATGTATGTGTCAGACTCATGCTTATTTTTTGCAATTGTAAAGGAAATTTAAATCTGAATCAGAACTTAGGGAGTTACCTTCATGCCTGGATATTGTCTTGTAATTACACATTTCCAACACCCAAATCCCTGGTTAAAGAGTCACAATCTGTAGGATGTATGCCTCTAATTTTAAACAAGCATCTTGCTTCAGTGTTGTACAAACACAGCTCAGAAATCAGTCTCTCATGTATCAATTCCTGCTGCAGTCAAGATGTGGAGGTGGGAATGGCTGCACTGAGACAGAGCTCCCAGAGAAGGGGACGAAATATTCCCAAGGATGTCATTGCTCTTTGACAAGAATAGATCATGAGCACTTGTCCCACCTAGTAGAGGACCTCTGCTTAATCTTCACCTTCTGTGCTGGGGCATCTGTAGAGCAATTGATCCAACACCAGCTCCTGTTTCCAAGTGTCCTGATTTTGTTACAGTGTGCTTATCCTGCGTGTGTTTTCTCAGAAACTGAATCTTTGCTGGCATAACAGAAAGTTTCAACTCATTTATGGAAAAAGTCTATAATTTATCAATGGGGTGAATGGGGAGGAAGAGATTGCTTTGCTTTTCTTGATACAAAAGGGTAGGGGTTTTATTTTTAGCTTTTTCACATCAGTATCATTCTTGAGGTACAAGTACCTTGCACAAACCATGGGAAGGGAAGTTAAAACCTTCCCTCAGTTTTTGATGTTTAATGCTCCCAGCTTTGCTATCAGCTTTCACTGACGTGGTGTTCTGTGAGTCAGAGATTGGGAATAGCTGGGCATGCATAAAAGAAGATGGGGGAGACTTAGATTTGAAGTTGGAAAATTCAGCATTTTTCCCTTCCATATTCTAGAAATGGAGAAAATTGTCTTTTCCCATATATAACCTTTGAAATACCCTCTGTTGGGGAATCACTGAAGACTTTAATTCTAATCCCTGATTCACTGAAGCTGCTCTGTTATTAATATAGGAGAAAAAAAATATACCATTAAGATTCTCAAGACACTGAATAGAAGAAAATCTTTGGGGCTCCAGGAACATCCCCTTCGTCATAGCTGCATTTTGCAACTCTACCATGATGAAATGAGCAGAAAAAGTGCTTCCTTTCAGCATACTGTTTGTTGTCAGACTCTCTCTGGAGAGGATAAGCTTTCAGAAATAAACAGTGTACCTGCAGTAAAATCTGACGGATGATTCTAAAACAATTACATGTTATAAATAAAATTATGTATTCTAAAGTATTGGAAAGTCCAGAAGATTTCTGAGCACATCACCAAAATAGAGCCTCCTGAGGACTGTGCAGGTAGCAGTGACATTCAATACACATCCATCGAGAACCACTTGACAAAGTAGATTAATAATAAGTTGCAAAGGTCATGAAAAACAGGGCTTGGGTTTTTGGTTCTTTTGGTTTGGTTTGGGTTTTTTTTGTGCTCTTGAAGCCATGTTTAATGTTTGTAGTGTCTAAAGAGGCTTGTGTTCAGCTAATTATTGCCACCTTCAGATGAATTGAGGGTTTTTTAGGATGGTAGCAGGTAGAGTGGACCATTTGCTAGCTCTCCAGACAATTTGAGTACTGAGGGAATTGTTCTGTGCAGGTGTTCCATCATCATCTTTAATCATGTTTTCTTACATCAAATGGTTGCAAACATAAAACATCAGTGCAAAATCTCAGTATTGCTTTGTGAAGAATTAAGATCATAAATTCTGATGCTTGNCTAGCTCTCCAGACAATTTGAGTACTGAGGGAATTGTTCTGTGCAGGTGTTCCATCATCATCTTTAATCATGTTTTCTTACATCAAATGGTTGCAAACATAAAACATCAGTGCAAAATCTCAGTATTGCTTTGTGAAGAATTAAGATCATAAATTCTGATGCTTGAAAAAGGAGAAAAAAGGAAAAAATACACTGTTGTATATCAGAGGTGGTGATAAAACTTTGAGCGATTTCACAAATAGGGATTTTCCTCTTCTCGTGTCATTTCTGGTCTGGGAAGGGAAAAGTGACTGCAATGTTGATGTGCCTCGCTTTGCTTTCTTGGAGTGACAGTGCTACCTAGTGCTCAGCTGGGGTAAAGGCAGCCACAGGCAGCCCTCAGCCCCGACTCTGCATCCCAAATTGCTGGATTTCTCTTCAGTTCACAGAAGCATTGGTGGAAATGGCAGGCACACATGGATGCACACGCCCGGAACACGGGGGCTCTTGCAGGTCAGCAGGGAGTTCTCCTCGTGACGTGTCACAAAAGGTGCTCAGGCTGACCTGGTGACTGCTGTGGTCTTTCTGCCTGTTAAAACATTCTCAGCTGTTGCAGAAGCTGTGAGGGAAGACATGGGCAGTCCTGCTCCATCCTTGGGACTGGGGAAAGAGAAGAGCAGCTCCATCATGAGCCTATGCAGTTCAGCCTTGCTGTAGAGCTGTCTGTGAGCTGCAGATGCCCAGCTCAAGAACAGAACAGCCTTTCTCCTCATCAGATCTTACATATGGAGATGGAAAGCTGGGCACTTTTAAGGGTGGAGAGGTGGTAGAAAAGCAGGAAGGAGGAACAGAAGGTAGAAGAGATCAGTTGCAACATCTGAGGATGAACTAAATGCATTCTGTTCCAGCCTCTCTTTCTGCTGGTAGTGGTTGGGAAGTGTCACTGCCAGGAAAGATGCTTCAGGTGTCAGAAGACTTTGAGGATAATAAAAACATGTCTGCATTTATTGATGGGAGGGAAGAATAAATAGAATCCAACCTTTCTGTCTAGAAAGTGTCTGCTGTGCTGCTGGTGGACTTGTTGCAGAGCAGCTTGGATTACACACTAGAGATAAAGTTGGTTAGGAAAGTTTACATTTTCTTTATGCATGAACTTGTTCTTTAGCAGCTTCATATGGACTGACACTTCTAATCCCAAACTCACTGATGAGCTGAACGTGTGGTCTGCTGGGCAGTCCGTTTGCTTCAGTGAAAGAAATTAAGTAAGGAGGAAACTTTCATTTCCCATGTGTCTCCTGTAGTTGAAATGAGTGCTTACTCCAGTCTCATTTCTACCTGCTTGGTTTCCATCTCCCAGTGTTCTCTTACCTCCCTTTTAGCTTCTTCCTCTCTGTGTAACCTCTGAGAGTTTTGGTGTCAAAGGTGTTTGCTGTCTGCAAACAATCTCTTGCTTTGTACTCGTGGATGTCCTGCTGTTTGTCTCAAGGCTCTGGGTTTTGCAGTGAAGCTTTGCTAGAGATTAATGTGCTGCTGTAATCATACTGGCTATTTCAATATTGTACAAGTAAGTGTAAATTTAATTACAGTGCTTGTGTAAATGAGAAATTTGAGGGCGCAGTGTAGATCTGCAGGCCTAAAGAAATCTCTACAGAGGGAATGGTCCTTTTGTAATATTCATGCTTTAGTCACTGGTAATACTCATTTGCAGAAAAAGCTGGAGGTGCTGTTTATTTTTTAAATTGTTGAATTAAATAGTATGTTTTAAAACAGTTTTTAGGCAACCTCTCAATCAAAACTATGATTATGAAATACTGCTTTTGTTGCATTTTCCGTTCAACTCAAGATCAGCATCTTCCCATGGCAATTCCTAAGAAAACAGAAAAAGGAGACAGTCAAGATCAGTATGAACTGTGCTCCCTAAATCCCTTCCATAAAATATACTCTTCTGCACCCTAAACTAGCTTTTATTTTTAATGCTGGGAGTATGTCAGAATGTAATCTCTGTTTTCCAGAGCCAAATGGGAACATGCCCAGAATACCTCTGATTTCAGGCTGCTATCAGGTTATGCTGCACAGTAGATCTGTACACCCAAGTCTGTAAAGTAACCAGTCATTTGAAATCCCTTTTAAGTTTTATTGTATGTATTGTCAATCCTTTACACCTGAGTGATCCAGGAAGGGCTTTTCATCCTCTGGTGAACATCTGACTAGGTCAACTTAAAGAGATGTGAATGAAGTTGTTTTCTCAGAGCTGTGACGTTTGGGAGGATTGTGATATTTCAGTTTAGGAGCTCATGATAGGAGGAGATTCTAGTGGAGTGCAGTGTGGCACAGGGAAGTCTCCTGTGGAGGAAAAGTGAGGGCCCTCCCATTAAATGAGAAGTCAAGTGATGAAGTCGAGTAGAACCAGCTGCCCTCCAGAGGCAGTGCTGCGTGCCCAGTCCTTCCCTGCCTCCCACCACTGGCCTTTCAGAATCTGTAGGTCACAGAATAATACTGGACTCAGATCAAATTCCTAGTGAGGTGTCATGCTTTGGGAAAGGTAGACTCATATCATAAGACCGAGGATTGCTGTAGGAGTATTTGTTATTTGAACATGAGGGAGCAGCTGTCATTAGTCCCACGTGGTGCTCGTAGCTGCTTTGTGGTACTGCCTCAGGTTTAGGACCAAAACACTGAGTTACTTTTTGAGAAATGTGTTTTGGATTCCCATGGCCACGTTTTGGTAGTGGGGGAGCTACAGGGGTATCTTCTGTGAGAAGCTGCCAGAAACTTCCCCTGTGTCTGGTAGAGCCAGTGCCAACTGGCGCCAGGATGGACCCACCACTGGCCAAGGCTGAGCCCATCAGCAGTGGTGTTTGTGCCTCTGGGATAACATGTTTTGAAAGGGGTTATTGAATGTTACCAGTGAAAACAGTGAGCTGCCAAATTACTCAAAAAAGGTGAAAAAATTTAAGTATGTTAAACTAGCCAGGTAACATGGTTAACATTTGCGAAATTAATTAATTTTCAGATGTATTTTCTTAACATTTGTGTTTGGAGTCAACGAAAGCAGAAGCTGGTGCAGTAAGTCTTTGAGATAATGCCTTGAATATTTTGAGCTAATAAAATGCAACAAGGTACACAAGGAGTTTTTTTCTTCTGAGTACAGCTGTTAACATCATCTAAATGCCGGATCATCTCTAAACTGCAAATCACCCCAAATTTAAAGAGACAGAAATAATCCAGTAGGATGAGCATGCAGTTATTTTACTTACGGTTTCTGCTGAAGTGGAACTCAAATTCCTATGCCCAACCAGCAGCCCATCTGCTCAGGACAGGGTAGCAGCAGCTCAGGACCTGCACTCTCTGGCAAATGTGTTGTGTGCCTGACAGTCAGTGTTGTTAAAACATAAAACTCAGGGCTTAAGTAGTAAAGTAAGAAGGCATTGTCCCAAAATCAGAACATCAGTTTTCAAGATATCTTTGTTAGCTGGATGAATAATGTTCATACTTGCAAGTCATGATAGGTGGGGATTAGTTTGAAAACACAGCAAAGATATTTATGGTGGTATTTCAGGCCGTGGTCATACCTTCAGAGTAACTTAGCTTAGTAATTGTATCTTTTTTTGTTAAAACAAACCTGTAACTTTTTTTTTCCCTATACCTAAATAAGGTGTATATACCTAATAGGCCTAAACAAACATGCAGTGATTACACATCAATTTTGTTACCATGGTGTGAGCACAGCGGAGGCTAAGAATTTGTACTAAAACAATTGAAATTTTTTTGGATGGTTTCCAACTGGAGAAGTATTGTTTGTGTAGCATTAGTTTATCCTTTGTTTTGCAGTCCTTAATTCTTGGTCTTAAGTATAGGCATGTGTAACTGCAGCAGTTGAGACTGGAACTTACTGCTTTAGCCTGGGCTGAGTGATGGGTGGTGTTTAGGCAGTTCACTGCAGGATCAGATAGATGGGTTGGTTTTTGTTTCCATAGTTGTCTGTGTTGACCAGTGAAATTAAATCTGATAAAGATGCTTTTCAGTAGACTTACACAAGAATTGATGCCTTGTTGCCAGAGCGGTTGAGTATTAAAATGCATGTAGTGTTTTGATTGCATTTTTTTTGCTTTGGAAAATAAGGCAGTAATACAGTGTAAGAACACAGTACCCAAACTAGTTAGTCAATACATTTATTAATTCATAAGAAAGTATAAATAAGTTACCTATAATTATATTTAGATACTTTGCCTAATTTTGTTAATAAGTCTGCACTGTACCAGAATGTCTTTAGTCAATTTTTTATATGCTAATTACTGAGAAGCTTCTTAATAATTTATCATCATGATTGTATAAACTGCAAAAACAAATTTTGCTTTAGTGCATCTCAAGAATATTAATGCAATAATAGCTCAGTTCTTGTGGGAAAAGTCACCAAACGCAGCTTCTCTTCTTCAGTTGATCACAACAGGAGTCTGGAGCATAAAGCTTTGGGAGAATCTGCTGTGGTGGTTGAGTGAGACCTGACGTTGTAGGGAGGATCAGCTGGCAGCAGGAGAGCTGGAAGGGAACCTGGAGAGGGGAGGGAAGTAGGTGCCAGCAGGACATGCAGGGTGCAGCTGGAAGGATGCATCCCTGGCTTCTTTCATAGGTCCTCTTGTCAAACTGTTCACTGAATATTCATCCTTTCAGTGATTCAAATAGGTTTTTCTCTTATGAAAAGTGTTGACTCCTTTGAAAGGAGCAGATTTATTTCCTGTTTTTATTTTTAGTTTTAATTCAGACTTCTTTTTTTGGTCAACTCCTAAAGTCTGTTGTTTCCAAGGATTGTGTTTATGCTTTGAAGACTAAAAATTAGTCCTCAGTGATAGGACTTAGTTCATAGTTCTTTTCTAGCCAGAAAAGTGATGTTAAAAAAATGAGTGTTAAGCTATAGTTCTATAAATCATAAAAAAGTGGCATCATTAAGGGAGGAGAACACAAACTTCAGCATCTCTGTCATCCATTCCTGCAGATAACCTACAGGTGAATTGAGCTTTATCCAGGGTCTCTCACTGTGCTTTCTGCAGCATGACTGCATTCTTGGTAAAATGTGCATAACTATGTCAAGAGCAGTCTGATTTTAAAAAAAATTAAAATCATCTACTGAGTGGTTTTTTTTAAAGCTAAATCCTATTTCTACCAGTTCAGAAACTGAAAAGTTGCAGTGACTTAGCTATACCTTTTCTTGGTAGCAGCTTTCCAAACACTGTACAATGCAAATTAACCTGCTGATGCTTATCAGATTTGCTGAATCCTTTAACTTTTACTCAGCTTTCACTTTAAAATCACAGGCGAGGTGGAAATATTAAACATCTGTGATTTTCCTGGAGAGAGGAAAGTTTCCTGTCAATTACAAGAAGGTGCAAAATTAATTACTTCAAAATCACAGATAGGTAAGTTACAGAAAGTGGCAAAGATGAATTGTCAGGCTTAGATATAAAGAAGTATAAATTATCAGGTACCATGGCTCTTGTTAAATAAATGTCTAACCAAGAGAGTCCTATGTGTTCAAAAAAGATAGAAGTAGGCAATTTTAATAACAAATTTCATCTCTGCATTTGACATCTTGCTTAAAATGCTCCATTAGATTGAATGAACAGGGAACACATTAGTTGGATTAAAAATTCACTCAGTAAGTATCAAAGTATGTCACTCTAAAAATTTATAGAGTGGGATCATACGTTGTTTCCCAAGGAATGGTTGTTTGTCTAAAGCTCTGTGGTACTCTTTTAACAGTCTAGATGTTGATACAGAATTTTTGAAGGTAAAGTTTTTAAAGCCTTGAAGACTGACCATCAGAGTGCTGGAATCATCTAAATGGGGGGATGCAGCTGAGTTCCAGGCAAAATGCAGGAACAGAGAACTAGGTTCATACTTGTCCATCAGGAGGTTATAATCTAGCAAAGTTTTAAGGTGCCCATATACATGCATTTGTGTGTGTGTGTATATATCCATACATACTTCTATATGTACATACATTTATATATATATATATACATATATATATATATATAAAGCTCAGTTTAAAACTGTATTGGCTTTATGTAGAAACTCAGTCACAGAAAAGCAGAATGTTCAGAGTTCTTTATTCTGCATCCAAAGCCATAAGAACAACTGGAAACTGGAAGCTGAATCAGAACAATTCTGTCTTTAATGTGCTGCAGGCTAGGCTGTTAAACATCCAAGACTTTCTGTGAGATATTGGAATCACTGTGGAACTTTGAAATCATGATTGAAGCCTTCAGATCTGTTTTAACCTAGTTACTGTGAAACCTCTGGCCTGTGTTCACAGGCAGCAGGATTTCAGAATCATATTTCCATCCTGAGTGCTAGTTGGATATTCTCAGTGATTGTTGAGTACGTACCTACTCAGTGTTTAAAGCTTCATCTTCCTGAATTTCTCCAGTGTCTTTTTGAAAATGACTCTATCATAACTTAAGTGCTAACTCAAAGCATCAACTTTAATCTTAGTAAGTAAGAACTTCTCAGTACCAAGGCCACAGGACTGCTCTCTGGGATTGTTTTGGCCTGGACTTTGGCCTGGCTGCAAGCAGGGAACAAGGACATGAGTTCTCCAGGGCCCTGGCTGAGGCGTGCTGTAGTTCTGAAGACCTCAGTACTACATAGGGGGTTTTGTCATAGTTGGAGCATTGTGAACTGCTGCTCTCCACGGTATGGGAAGTATCAGATGGACTTGTCTGGGCAGTTGTGTGTTGCATGGTTTCCCATTACTAGGAGGATTTGGAAGTGGTGACCTAATCCATCCCACTGGAGTTTTGTGATGGTGTCTGTCAAAAGCAAGCCACGTGTTTTATAAAACAGTGTGAGGATATGCAGTTGAGAGATCAAAACCTACCACTTTTTTCTGTTTCTGCCCTGTTTAACCTGTGGAAGGCCCTGATCCTTTGATGTATGTCAGGTAAATGACTCCAGGTGCTTGTGTGGGAAGTTGAGCTCTGACCACTTGAATGCTTCTTATTCGGTGGAAGTTTGGCTGTGGGGTTTGGCTTGTCTGTATGGATTGAATTGAAGAGCTGTCACCTTAGTTTATCAAGTGATAGTCTGGGTTTTCCAGCTGGTACAGGTGCTTAATGCACCAGCTCAAACACCTTCAGCTGGAAACCCTCACTGCAGTCGCAGAAGTCTCTTTCCATTCTGTTCTCTTACTGGACACCAGTAAGGGAACAGAAATATGTTTCTGAAAAAAGAAATACAGCAAAATTTCAGTTGGTTCTGTGCAAAATAAGGAGTTATTTTGAAGTGGATTTTGAAGTGAATATTACAAATATGTTTTGGCTTTTTGTCTCTACAGAGTTTACAGATGCTTCCTCAACAACGGAAAGCCATAGCTAAATTTAAGGAGCCAGCACATGCTTTAGCATTTCAACAGAAATTCCACAGGTAAATAATTAAGCACTGCTGCCGCCGTGGTTCCTTCCCTCCGTTCAGAAGATAAAATCAGTCTCCTCTGCTCAATGTTTCTTTAATCCAACCAAGCATCTGTTTATTAGTGACCTTCATAGAAGCTCCTTGTCTGTTCTCCACCCCCAGGATCGGTTTGAGCGCCGCATTTAATTTTCTTTTAACTTTTAACAGGCACATGATAGATCTGTCCCACATAAACGTGGCGCTGATTGTGGAGTGATGTCTGCTGAGAGAAACCCTGGCACCAGCTGAAGTGTACTGTGGAGCTACAGAGACACAGTGGAAAAACCATCGTGTTGGGAAACCTTTCAGCTTAGTCTGTAACTGCTCTGTTGAACTACAGAAAGCACCGAGATGCCCTCCAGAAGAGGTGAATTTGAGAGGATCTGCAAAGGTGGAATTTCTGTTCAGTTTCTTCACATTCTGTTGTAACCACATGGAATTATAGAATTTTTTTTTCAAAATGCTTTCAATGCATGTAGATACTGTTCTTCAAGATCCTACTGTGTGACCACAGTGACTTGAGAGAGAACGTTTACAGCAAAAGATTAAAAAACTTTCTTCATAGCAAAGAATATTTGATAATGGTTGCTCTTATCTTCAGTGCAAGGTATTTGAATGAAAACTCATTTTTCTAAACAAATTAGTTGCGTTGTATATCTGAGAGCACAGAAGGTATTCTTGCATAGATTTGAACATGGTCTGCTTCACTGAATAGCAGTTTGCTGAGAAGCTTTGGAGGTGACACTGGAAAATTGTAGTTTTGATCTTTGTAAATAAGTCTATCTTTGCATTTTTCTATTCCAACATAGACTTCCGTCTTCTCTTTCCAACTCCACTTATTCAAAAACACCCTGTGCAGAAATAACACTGCTGTATTTTCCCTTGGTTTTTAAAAACAAGGATCTTTGCCCTTCAGTAGCATCATGGGGTAGTGAACTCCAAGTTGTAATTAGGTTGTTTTAAATAACACTACCAGATACGAGGAAAAACAAATATTTGGTGGGTCACTTCAAAAATGTTATGCAGGAAGAGTGGTGCATTCCTGATAGTTCTTTTGGGCTAGTGTTTCATGGTTGCCTTATGCTTTATTTTGATCAGGTTTTTTTTCTTTGAGATTTCTTTTGTGATTAATGCTGAACCATAAGAAACCCATAACTGAAAGGACTGGTTTTGATGTGGTGTTCCTGATACATATAGGACTATAAGGACATTGTGAATCTCTGGTGAACGTGTCAGTTCCCAAAAATGCCATGCAGACATTAAGGAGCTTATATTTTATTCAGAGTAAAATCCATAATATTTCCTTTTGGTTAGAAGCATCTAGATGGGGTTGCCAAAGGAACAATTTTTTAAGTTACTTCTGAATAAACTTATTAAAATGTCATCTTTATATTGGATTCCAGTTTTTATGAACATTTTCATAGTTTTTAGACCATGAGGTTGTGCTTCATGCTTTATTTTAGGAATACTCTTAAGCACTCCACCTACTATTTGAAGGGGGGGACTTACAGAAAATTTGTAGGTTTGTTACATGACTGACTGCAGAAGAACAGTATTGGTATGTAATTAAAGAGCTGCAAATGAGGTTCAAAATAGGCATGCCAAGCTGGAAAGGACCAGCTAAGCAATTTTATAGCACCTTTTTTTAATAGTA